>JAFIRS010004536.1:0-83583 GCA_018342105.1 Gonioctena quinquepunctata
CGAACCCCCCTACAATATACTTTCACCAAACGCGAAAACAATATTATTCATTTTACTGGACAGTCTCAGTACTTTCACCAAAAGTTATGTACAAAAGTCCTTATAGGTTGAGGTAAGAGCCATATCGATCCCCCCTACAATCTACTTTCACCAAATGTGAAAACATGATTTACAATTTTAGTTGTGTTGGGAGAAAATAAACAACTAGTGTTTTTGATTTCCAGGTCATTGTCGGATATTTTTTAACGGACAAAATCAATTAACAACGAATTAAACCGACGAAATACGGAACTGAAAAGTAAAAAATTAGGTAAGGCGTAAAATGAATTAGGTAAGGCGTAAAATGATGGCATCGAGGTGGGCGTTGACATTCTGATAATTTTTTTGAAGTGATTTGATGATCTTCGTTGATTGTTTGTTTGGCGCCGACTCAAAATTAGTTACTTACATTAGTCTAGGAGCTTAGTTATTGTGACTAAGAGGTTTATTTTATTTTTTACTTTTCAGTTCCGTATTTCGTCGGTTTAATTTTTTGTTGAAGAGTTTATTTTTCAATTTTTTGTGGCTGAAATCTACTAATTACTAACTGCTTGTTTTTTTATTAATTCCAAAATTCTTACTTGTCCACCTTACTTCAACTATTACCAGTTAAATAATATGATTATCTACTTTCACTATTTGTTGTAATATAAATTATTTTTGTTGTTCTGGTTAGTTTATTTCATTACTTTGTATATCATTCCATCCTCTCATAGAATATATTGGTTTGTGATAATGACACTAGCGATCTGTCATTGTCAACTACATATGTGTGCCAATGTTCACGAGTGAAAAATAAATTATTCCCTATTTTTCTACCCGTAAGGGTGGATTATTCCATTCGAAATCCAGATATGATCAACTATAATGTATACCCTATCTGATAAAAGGAGAATCATCCAAATCGAAGATCCCAGTACAAAGTTATGCCTGATAGAATCGGTTAACGGACCAGAATTCAGAGGGTGAGTGATCAATATTCTTCATTTTGCTACCCTTAGTAGTGGATTTCATCTTTCAAATTCAAATGGGACCAACTTCGAAGTACGCCTTATCCACTGAAAAAATAATTATCGGAATCGGACGCCTCAGTAAAAAGTTATGGGGATCATACATAAAAAAAAATTATAAAAAAAAAATATACGCGTCGACTCGAGAACCTCCTCCTTTTTGGTTTCGTCGGTTAAAAAAGGAGGAGGTTCTCTAGTCGACGCGTATATTTTTTTTTATGTATGTTCACGCATAACTTTTCACAGAGCAGTTCGATTCCGATGATTCTTTTCTTTGATAGTGTATTCGAAGTTGGTCCCATTTGAATTTTGAACGAAAAATTCCATCCCTAAGGGTAGCAAAATGGAGGATATTAATCGTTCCCCTCTGAATTTTGGTCCGTTGAGCGATTCTATCAGGCATAACTTTGTAGTGGGTTTTCCGATTTGGATTTTTTTTTCATTAGATGGGGTATACCTCATAGTTGATCATATTATAATTTGAATGGAATAATCCACCCCTGAGGGTAGAAAAATTGGGGATGATTGATTTTTCATTTGTGAACATTGGCACACATATGTAGTTGACATTGACAGATCCTTCTACATCCGTCACAATAATTACATTCTATGAAAGGATGGAATTATATACAAACTATACTAACCAGAACTTTCAAAAATAATGTATATCATATAACAATAATTAATTAAAGTAGATAATCATGTTCTTCAACAGTTAATAGTTGAAGTAAGCTAGGTAAGTAAGTATTTTGGAAGTAATCAAAAATTAAGTAGGTAATCAGTAGATTTCAGCTACAAAATTTAAAAATAAAAACTTTTTAACAAAAAATTAAACCGACGAAATCAACTGAAAAGCAAAAAATAAAATGAACCTTCTTAGTCTTAATGATAGTTGAGCTCCTAAACTGATGTGAGTAACTGATTTTGAGTCGGCGCCAAACAAACTAGCAATATAATTAGATAAAGCGTAAAATGATGGCAGCTAGATGCACAGCGGAGTTTTGATTACTTCGTCAAAGTAATATAATGATCTTCGATAATTGTTTGTTTTGCGCCAACTCAAAATTAGTTACATCAGTTCAGGAGCTCAGTTATCATCAAGACTGAGAAGGTTTATTTTATGTTTTGCTTTTCAGTTGATTTTTTCTTCGGTTTAATTTTTTGTTAAAAAGTTTTTTTTTCATAAAAAGGCTACACATCATCAAAATGGTTTCCTTTATTCTCCTATCGGAAGGAAAGTGATAACATCCAGCTGTGCGAAAAATCAGGTTTAACTCACTAGCCGGATAAAAAGTTAAGTTTGGTGTTGGGCCGTTCCCTAACACCACTCAGGCGGTTCCAGATCATCCTTCGTCCAGCAGCAGCAAAGGATCGCCGCCTGTTTTATGCATATCGCAGTTGAAAATGTATCAATCAGGTTGTGGGTAAAAATCAGTTTTATAAGGTACCTGAAACAGTAGCTAATTTTCTTCAACTTGAAAATGCTAACTCATATACAAGTCATTCATGTCGAAGATCGTCTGCTACACTTTTAGTTCAAGTAACATGTCACTCATGCAATGCACATTGTACTTTTGATATAATGGAAATGTAACTTTTGTATAATAAAATATTCCAAAATTAAATATTTACCTTTACTTATGTGTATATACCGGGTGACACAGGATATCGGGCCACCCCTGTAACTTCTGCATTCGTGAACGGATTTTTCTGAAATTCGGTACAGTTATATAAGCAACCATTTCGGATTTGATCACATTACAATCCAATATAGCGGACTTCCGGTTTTTCTGCAAATGCCAGCAACTTTGTTTTTTCAAACGGAACACCCTGTATATTTTCACATATTCAAATTCAACAGGTCAAAACAACTAAACCTTATGTCAAATGTCATTTTTTTGAAACAATTGAAATTAAAATTGTTTTTTTTTTATTTTACCTCGTGGATAAATGAGATTTGGTTAAGGCTATTCACAATGAGTCGCACATAACAGAGAAACATAATTTTGTCTGAAAAATAATTTGTTGTGTCATTTATTGATGAATTAATTCAGTCACATCACATTTTGATCAAAATTTTTTTTTTCAAATGAAACCCCTATGGGTCACCTACCTGTCTCTCTAGAACATTCATTGAGGAAGAAAATGGCATATCATTTTTGTATTTCGGTGCAGTAACAAATCGTATGCATTCAAAAATCTACAACTAGTTCATGAGTTTCCTTGCAGTTCGAATAATTTTTCAACTTAGTAAGCTGTGGAAAAGAACATTTGTGAATCTTGTCAACTAATTGTATTTCGTTCATATTTCACCAACTCCCAAAATTAGTTAACTTCCGGGAATTAGTTTAGTAGAAATGGAAAATCAAAATTATAGGTTCACAAGATGAACAGGTTGCTGTTATTAATTTACGGAGAATGTCTTGAAAACATTGTCGCCGCTTGTCAGTATACGCTGAACGATACCCACACAGAAGACCCCACAAAGAACCTTTTTAAAAATGTGGAGAGAAGATTCCCAAAAGAACCCAACAATGGGAAGATGATCGTAAGTGAGGAGGCAGAAATGAATGTTTTGCTTATGTTGATTTTGATCCAATCGACGCGGGAATTGAAATACCAATGCAATCAGTCAGTCGAGAAAACGCTAGAAGAATTTGAAAAAACACCATTATCGTGCTTATAAGTATAACTTACACAATTAGTTGACAAGATTCAGAAATATTGTTTTCCACAGCTTACTAAGTTGAAAAATTATTCGAACTGCCAGAAAACTCATGAACTAGTTGTAGATTTTTGAATTTATACAATTTGTTACTGCACCGAAATACAAAAATTGTGTCATTTTTTTCCCTAATGGATGTTCTAGAGAGACAGGTAGGTGGCCCATAGAGATTCCATTTAAAAAAAAGAATTTTTGATCAAAAGGTGATGTGACTGAATTGATTAATCAGTAAGTGACACAAAAAATAATTTTTCAGAAAAAATTAAGTTTTTCTGTTATTTGCGACTCATTGTGAATAGCTTCGACAAAATCTCATTTATTTTCAATTGTTAAAAAAAATAAGGTTTGGACTTGTTTTGACCTGTTGAACTTGAATATGTAAAAATATATAGGGTGTTCCATTTGAAAAAACAAAGTTACTGGCATTTGCAGAAAAACCGGAAGTCCGCTATATTGGATTGTAATGTGATCAAATCCGAAATGGTTGCTTATATGACTGTACCAAATTCCAGGAAAATCTGTTCATGAATGCAGAAGTTACAGGGTGGCCCGATATCCTGTGTCACCCGGTATATATATCCGGAAAAACAGTACTCACTTTTTTCCCGGGGAAAAACGTAATTTCATAGAAAGTGATATTTTGTTACCTGTCAACAGAGATAAAATGTCAAACTTTTTTCCCGTCACAGAAAAAAACCTTTTTTTTTGCTACCAAAGTTCGATATATTTTAATGCTTTTTTTTTTCAATAAATTTTTATGTGAATGCACACATCTAATCCTTTCTCCAGTAGACTCTACTCATATTAAAGGCTAGTTTATTAAATTCCTCACCGGATCAAACGTTGCAAACTTTGCTGACAAAGTCGAGGCGGGATACGGGAATCCGGTGGGCCGCCAGTTGAGATCCACCCCGTGGTGTATTGTCTCATGTCACACGTGCTGTGCCCCCTCGGTACAAGTTGTAAAGAGCTCTTGCTCCCGTGCGCTACCGGTCCCCTGTGCTCAGTATTCGCGTATTCGCAATACTTCAGGTGTGCTTCTCCATCGAAGGGCTCGGTAACAAAGTCAATATTGAGAAACTTAAAATAGCTTGGATAATTACCATGGATATTGTCACCTCGGAAAGTCTCACATCAGGGCGGGTGTAAAACAAAATATATTGCACTTATTTGATGTCAGTGGAAACAGGGGTTTTCGAAATGCGGGGTGGTAAACGTCACAAATTACATTTTATGTTTGTCGTGTGGAATAGAAGAAACATCCAATTCGAGAAATAAATTACCAAGACTCAAAGGGAAAAGGGCAACAGGAATAAAAAAGTATTACGTGAACAATAAAACAACCTTTTTTAACTTCCTTTATAGTAGTAATAATGAAATCTGATATTTACATGTTGCCATAAAAATACCTCAAGACTCATAAACTGTAACTTAATGTTCTAAACAATCCAGTGTATTTATGAAGAGGGGAAAACATGAAAGATAAACCATTCCCGATAACAATAAACTCATACACCTTCAACAACTTTCGTACAATGCGAAACCGTTGATATAGTTTTTCGTACACTTTCTTAGATTTTTGGGGTAAAATATTTTTGTACTGCATTTTCTGCTTTCCGAAGTGTGGAGGGTCGATGGTAATTCTTCTATATCCTGATATCAGACTTTTGATTATAATTATCGAATTTGTTATTCTACGAAAATTTTACCACTGTTTTGACAAATAAAACAATTATTTAAAACTAGGAAAACGTCAAATGCACAGCAGGTTGAAAATTATGGGTTTCTATTGATTAAAATCTGTATCGTTATGAAAAATCCTTATCATAATGGACTATTAAAAAGTTATGGGATATAAGGTATTATTATGTCGTTTGAAGAAATATTTTATAAGTGAAATTCATATTATACATATTATAGATGTTTTAATATTGTGTTAAGTAACGTATTATTTTTAATTTGAAAGAAATGACACCGAAACTAGCTAGAATTTTTCATGATCTATCGAACATTAAAATTGCAAATGAAACCGTCCTTACTATTAGGTCAGTGCACACAAAAATTAAAGATAAAGTACCCATAACTTCACAAACGAATATAATATACAGTATTCCTTGTCTAATGTGTGACAAAATTATGTTGGTCAAACTTCATGGTCATTAGGCGGTAGAATCGTTTTCCACAACGAAAGTGTTTGCAGATTACATTTAGAAAGATGCGCTTTAGCAGATCATGTGAACAAGTTTGACAGTCATATGAATTATGAATCCAGGAAGGTCTTAGCTAGTGAATCACATTCAACAAAAGGATATTTCCTAGAAATGGCCTATATTTTTGAGGATAATAACTTCATTAATGAAAAAACAGATATCAATTATCCCAGTGAAATTTATTCCTATCTATTGACGTTGGATAAAAAGTTTTTCAACAACAACCTCACATTTAATGTTTCCAATCTTTAATCAAATATGTTGGCAACAGCACACAGTTGACACCACTGTTATCAGTCTCATTTCAGATTTGTCTGTCAGAGAGCATGTCAATTGTCTGTCAGATATCATGTCAACTACCTGTCAAAAGTACATAACCTGTACTTGACACTTCTGCCAATATGGGGACAAGATAGTCACTAATAGAAATTGTAGTTATTTCAAGCTGTATATAGTGTATCATCGTTCATCCTTCATAATGTGTCAACCATTACACTTTAATACCTTTATAATCATTATCACCAAAGATCAACCTATATTTCCTGGAGGAAAAAATTTGAAACTTGGTACACTAATCAAGGTTTATCAACGTGCTAATTTAAAGTTATAATTTTTCATTTTTGTAAACAAGTGGCGTAGTTACGATGGTATGTAGTCATATGTTCCTTCATATTTTCTTGGGACAAGTGAATGGACAAATGAGCGTTTGACATCAGTTCGACTCATCGATACTCAACCTAAAAGTCATAACATTCCATGTGCCTAAAAGTGGAGGTTTCTGAGATGATTGAGAAAAACTGAAGATATGTTCTTAGTAACCTCCACTTTTAGGCACATAGAATGTTGACTTTTAGGTTGAGCCGAACTGATGTCAAACGCACATTTGTCCATTTACTTGTCCCAAGAAAATATGACCACATACCATCGTAACTACGCCACTGGTTTATGAAAGTCAAAAATTATAACCTCAAATTAGCACGTTATCAAACCTTGATTAGTGTACCAAGTTTAAAATTTTTTCCTCCAGGAATTTTGGAGAAAACAAATTAAATCTTAATTTTTTCCGTATTTTCGACACCCTGTATCTCAGATGGGATGCATTTTAGGACATACCTTGATAGCAACTTTTCACCTCGAAATGAGGTGAGGAATCTGTTGTCGGAGTTTGTCGGTCTTATTTTGAGCTCCAATACGATAAGAAAAATCGCATTTTCAGTTTTTTTCAAAAAATTTCCGCAGCCCACACATGGTTATAATTTTGTTTTTCAAATCAATAGGAGATCATAGAAATGATTTTTTTTTTTCGGAAATGTCTATTTAACGAAAAATGCTTTCTAGTGGAAAAGAAAACTCAATAGACATATTTGAATTTATTTTCGGATGTAGCCTCTCTCAACTAGCCCTCCTTCAGTTTGAATACATTTCTAAATTATTTTACGATCATGATTAGCTACTCTTCTCAGCCCTGGAATGGCGATTTTTCGACAGGTTCGTCTTATTTTAACACAAAGTTTTTCTCGACTTCTAAACTACGTTTTGTAAACTATTTTCTTGGCAGTTCCCAGAAATAAAAATCTAATGGTGTAATTTCGGCGGACCTATGAGGCCAGAGTTCACAAAGACTATTACTTCCTAGTTCGTTTAAGCACTGACAAACAATTGTGGAATCATGGATTGACGTACCATCTAGCTGGGACAACATCCAAATGCCACCACAACATGGCTTAATCCAAGGCGTCAAGCGACCCGTGCCGAGGGATGGATGATACCTGAGCCAGTCAGGTATAAAAAACGGAGCCTCTGGGATACATGGCGACCTCCCAGAGTAATCTGCCTTACACCTGCGCAGGGGGCACCGCAGGTGTGGACGACCCTTTCCCCTACACAAACAACAGGAACTTCCAGTTGAAGAAGACCCAACACCGATAGGGTATGGAAGTCAGGGAGATTCAGTTGAATCACACTCGGCACCGAAACCATAAACCCCAAACCGAGGGATCAGCAGATGGTCGAACACCTACTGAGAAACTCCCGGAAACAGAGTGGATTCCAAAGCCATTTGGTAAATGGAAACCAAAAGATTCTTCAGCTCATCAAAACCCAGGACATGGGGATAGATACTGAAGAATGGCTTTCATCAAGAGACAAGAGGAGGCCTCGGTCTAACTCTTGTATTTCAATCTTCGACTGTTTACGCCCTAAGTGGTGGGCGACACAGAATCTTTGGAAGATCGGCCCGGAAACGGGCATGAGTCCGAAGAACCTTATCAACGGGCTTCTAGACCTAGTTAGGGGCACAAACCTGTTTGAATGAGGAACCACTGACGACAGAGTGATACAATAGACCCCAGCTGGTCGCAGTGTCAAGGGAAGCTAAGTGCCAACCCTGTCTCTGGCTCGTCAGCCTTAAACCAACCAACCAACCATCTCCTGTCTCTCATTAGGAGAAAGTAATTCAATTGCATCACAATGCCTTATGAAAAAAAATTAACTAAACCCTCAGCATTTAACGAGTTATTAAAGGAAATCGCGGACCGATTATTCTCCCAAAATTCCACGCCATACGTTAACTTACTCTGAATACTGGTCTATAGAATTGATAAGTTATTCAATCAATTAAAAAAACAATGCTCATAAGCAAAATGAATCCATCATAGGAAATTCATTATCTGCCTTCAAAAACAAAATTAACGGGGTAACGAGGAAAAAACCATTGCTCAACAATTGAAAGCACATCAGTTCGTTAGGCAGTAATTGTGTATTTCCAATTAGGGCTAGTACAATCACATGGGACAACTTCCATAGCTAGTAATGAGAATTACAATTCCATACGACTATCGACTCCAAATTATGGTGTGAACTAGGCGGAACAGGGTTGTCTCCACACGTATGGAAAATCACCCATTGTTCTTAACGCGTATAATCATCTCTACGACGCCACACCAATATGATTTAAGATCAACAAAGCAAGAGTATATAAAACTAATGTACAAGGAGAGATCGAAAATATCTCGGAAAATAAGCTATATAGAGAAAAATAGTAATAATCCCCTCCAATTTTGAGCAATATATTTTGTTTGTATGTTGACGTATCATTTTGTAACTGTTATATCGACTTGAGATCTGCCAATTTAATTCTACCGAGAACAATATTCTCTCTGCAATATGAAGAGAATATAAAATGGTTTTTCCGTCGACCTCGTATTAACGAGCCTGTTTAATGTACACGAAATCGATCGTTAAGGAACCCTATTAATTTGTCTATTAATGCATAATTGTGATATGTGCAGCCAAACATACACCGAAATCGACCATTAATCACCATTTATTCGGCAGGTTATTTTTTATAACATTATATAATATTCGTCGTTTGTATACATTGACGAAGGGTAGAGTATAGTAATATTTCAATCTTGACCTATTTGGGGTTGTAACAATTATATTATAACACTAGCTGGTGCCTGCGTACCTTCGTCTGCGTAGAATTTGTTTTTTATGTTGTTCCATCTAGGTTATGCCTGAGACACTGCGTGCTTCCCGTTATCCCGTTTTTCGTTATCCCGTCAACCTGTTATACCGTTATCCCCTTTCCCGTTAACAGTTTCCCGTTATTTCGTTAACCCATCTCATTATCCCGTTAACCCGTGGTTTTCTTGTTATCCGATTATACCGCTATGCGAGTTTTAGCAAAATGGATAGCGAAAATATTCTCCGTGTTCAAATATCTGTGTAAAGCAATTCTCATGGCGATCGGTTGAGCGGTATAGAAGTTAATGCACTGCAGCGCCATCTAGTGGAGAGCCAACTTTCAAAAAATTAATCAACCGAATATGCCGTTTCTATCGTCAGTTATGATCAAGAGTGCATACAAAAATTATAATTTTTTTAGTTTGTCCGATTTTCCTTTGTAATTGTCCCGATTTTTTCTCCTGAAAACTTTTCCAGGACCATAACGAATAAAACAAATAAAGGATTAGGCATATCTATCGTTCAAATCCTGAATTATGGTCTTGAGTTCATACAAAAATCCCATAGAATAAAGCATTTTCTTGAATTTTCCAAATTTCCGGGCAACTTTTCCAATTATTCTAAAAACCCATCCCAGACAATTACTAACTTTAAAAAAAATTGCCAAAGCGGTCCAGCCGTTCGCAAGTTATGCGCTTACCAACGAACAGAGCAATTCATTTTTATTTATACATATAGATCTGATGTACCCGACTAATCTGTTCAGTGTTAGGATTAGACTAACCCACACGCACAGATTCATATCATACTTTGGGCCAAAACTGTTAAACCTAGTCCCTATAGATATCAGAATCATCCCTAATAAATTCAAAATAAAATCTAAACTCAAAGAATTTGTAAACCTAAATTATAACAAACTAAAAACCGTGTATGAACTTGACTAAAAAGGAAAAAAAAACACCCTACTCTCTCTCCCTCATCACAACAAATTTGATCTTCACATTGTATATAACTCTTTTTTCTTCTCAAATTTTCATTCATTCAAAATATATGTATAAACTTTACAACTTCAGGCTGACGACTACAACACAAGCTTTGCTTAGGTAGATCAGCCTGGAACATAATCTGTAATTCATAATTTTTCTTTCTAGTTTTAGTTATGAATTGATATTGTAGATGAAACTTATACTTACCTGAATAAATTTACTTACTTACTTTACTATCTACTTAATTCCGTGTAATAAATGGTAATCAACAAATGCCGAACAGTAGTCTATGATGTTAAAATGTCACCTGCATCAGACATAACTGCATAGGTAAGGGAGCTCCCTTAATAACATAAATATTCGACAGTTGCATTTTTTTGTTCGGCACACCTTAATTTATTTGTAAATATCAGCAAATTAATTTTCTGAAGCTATCAACCATGAAATAACTGGCTGCTTATTCAAATCAATAAAATAAAATAGAATGTTTTTTTTTTTTTAGTAATTATGAATATCATAGCTAATCATTTTGTTCTGGGGTTACATTATTGATGGAAATCGTCATGAAAGACCATCGCCGAACGGTACAGTATAATTTGTTTACAATGTTTGCGTTTTGTTGTTTACAACAAATGTATGTCCGGTTAATCTGTTCGGCATAGATATTTTATACTTCCATTTCATTTCATATTTGTTATACATTTGAAGCCGAACATATTAAGACACCGAAAATACGGAAGTGCGCAGGTGCGGCTAGGCTCCTAGACAACCAAAATGTTCGGCGACTGTATTGTTTTGAATTGTAGTGAATAATTAGTGATATTAACAAAATGCCGAACAGTAAGTTATAATCATTTTTGGAATATTTTGTTTACAAAAGCCTGGGGCGCTAGTACCCTCCATAGCCTCCCTGCATGTTCGGCATTGGCTTTTGTCCAAATTTTTATTTAGATAGTCATTTGCAACGCAAGCCGAACGTAAGCTTATGATTCGAAAATCTGGGTTTTCGAAACACTTTGATCGCGCATCTCATAGCCATGGATTTTGGTCGGCGATGCGATTTTCGTGATGTGGGACACAGATTTATGGAATTTAAGATAGTTGTGAGCGGTAAGTTATGATACATGAAAAAAGTGTTATGGACTCCCGGTCTATAGGTTGCTACCTTGTTTGTATGACATAAAAAGCAAGCAATATTTAAATAAACCTTTGAAGTTAGAGGCCTACAATAAGTTGGTGGACAAATTAAAGACAGTAGATTCAGCAGCTACAAAAGATATGGTGGTTAAAAAAATTAACAATATGCGTAGTTCATACCGTAAAGAACTAAACAAATGTAAGGACAACAAAAGAAGTGGTGCAAGCGGAGAGATTTATGAAACATCGCTATGGTATTTTCACTTGTCGATTTATCAACCACTGTTTTACCCATTGCGAACGTTTGAGCTTTATCTTGTTCTGTTTTTAGACAACAAAGCAACCAGTCCTATTGGCCACGTTTATACCGTGTCTTGGTATGCTGACTAATGATTATATTCCAACCAAATTATGTTAGTAAGTGTGGTATAAACTGTCAAGTATCTAGCTTGGTTTGGTACCGAAATTTGTTGTGTACCAGACTATAATACTAAGTTGACTAAGATAGTGTTAACAGTATGATAAGTTTTACCAACCGTGACTGTAAATTTTGGTTTGAAAGATTGCTAAGCATTCTGTTGTGTTGTGGTTATCTCACTGGCTGAATGCACCGAATGGAAGCAATAGCCATGGAAAAGATAGCGAGAGAGTTGGTGAAAAATATGTTTTGTGATTCCTATTCTTAGTTTCCGCACCATTACCATATTTTTGGTAGTATTTTTTATATGAAATGAGTTGCTGCAGTTCAGAATTTCCTAAAAAAAGTCCAAAGGTATTAATTGGAGAGATGAAGAAACCAGTGCGTTTCTCCAAATATTTTCGGACAAGAAAATTATATCAATTTTGGATGGCAAAAAATTTAAACACCTAGACATTTACAAGAGCCTTGAAGAAGACATGTTGAGTAGAGCCTTTACAAAAACCGCTGAACAAATGAAATTAAAAATGACTGAGCCCGAGCTCACTGTCATCCAGACATTGTCATTGACAGATGACACAATTCCGAATTAGCAGAGTTTCAAACCTTTCTCTTGGTTAGCTGACTAAATAAATACCAAAACAGAACCAAGTTGGTTAATTAATCATTTGACAAAACACGATGTAAATAAACGATTACTAAAACATTTGGTTTGTATTTGGTCACATACACTTGGTAAGGTTACCAAATTCACATACGGTATAAACGTGGCCATTAACATAAGATCATTTTCCGAGATCATGTCTACATCTTATCGCTTCACACCACACAAAACTTAACCAAACCCTACGAATAAAACGTATTGTATATGCCTTAGTCGAGAGTACAGGTTTAGCCTTCGGGTTTGCGAATCGAAAGGCCTGTCTTCCGGTAAACTGCATCGTGTATGCTCTCCTTTAGTTAGGTTAGGTGGGGAAAAATATTGGAGATATCGGTACACAATTATTTATTGATACACTTGGCGCAACTTAATTTACAACCAATTGACCGAGATTTCCAGACATTATTTTTCCACTATAATGTTGGTATCATCGGCGTCGCTTATAAATTCCTGTGCCGACCCTGTTACACAATAGACTTTCCGATGGGGTAATATTGAACTGTTTCACTGTCGACTAATCTACGAATGAGTCTGAATAGATGGGGTTGATTATGATTTAACACAAGTTGAAAGGAAGTCACGCAATATATCGTTTGCTATAATTAAAATAAAAATTACCTTCATTCTTTGTTCAGGATAAGCCGCGGGTACAATAAAATCTACTTTGCACTCTATAAAATTGTTTCGATAGTGATCACCAAACATCGAAAGTGTAAAAGAATATATTTTCTGGTTCCATGGGGAAAATGTCCAAAGGCGTCCGAACAAGGAGATACGTAGGCGCCAACATTAAAGAAACCCAAACACCATACGGCCTACCAGTTTTCAGAATAACCGACAATGATTTCATGGTCAACATGCCTCACTATATTGATACCAGGTAACGGATTTTTTTGCGGTTTGTGAGAATAATCAATGAGAGAACTAAGTTTCAGGAATACATACCATGTTCGGAGAACGAAGTAGTTTTCACGATTACAAACATATTGAAACTCAATTTTTGAGATTTCCACATCTAAAAGCTCCATAAAATCCATGATATCTACATAAAAAATGAATCTTTCAGAATATTCAGTAAATGACTTTGGATTAAAAATTGGTAGAAAACAATTCATTGACAATGTATTTTTTCCATCGATTCCAAAACTTGTGAACTTTTTATTCAAGATATTGAATCTTATGAATACATTCAGAGATTTTGGGATATATTCTGTGTTTGAAGATTCACTTGTGATACAATAGAAAAAGTTTTAGCGGACCCTTGGAAAACCACAAACGTGACATTACCATTGGATAGTTATGTCATTTTATCCACAGATATGTTCTAGTTTAATTAAAGTTAGATCATTGATCTTAGCAAATGGCTTTTTCCACATTTTAATCTGTGTTGTAACATCTGTCCTGGTAAAAAACTCGTTGACACGCAGCTATCACGTGGTTTTTATTGCAGCCAACATTTTTTATGGTATGGATTATTTTCAAACCTCTGGAAAACTGCTTTCTTCGACATTTGTTGAAGACAATGAAGAAAGGAACGATGGTTGTATTTCTACAAATCGTTTTTACAATTTTCGAAGGGCTTTAGGACCTGCTCTTTTGTTAGTTCATTTATTTGTTGTATTATAGTATTTGCTGTTCCTATATTATTCATTTCAAAGTTCAGATATTTAGATATACCTTCATCATCTGAATATGATGTATTATCAAATTGTGAAATACAAACGGTGTTATCCTTTCAATTTTGCTCCTGTAATTGTTATGTTTTCATCATATCAGGGAGCAACAAAGTTATATTTTTTCTGATTTTTAATACAAAGTATTGCAATTGGTAAAATACGTGTTTATGTATGTATGTATGTATGTATGTATGTATGTATGTATGTATGTATGTATGTATGTATGTATGTATGTATGTATGTATGTATGTATGTATGTATGTATGTATGTATGTATGTATGTATGTATGTATGTATGTATGTATGTATGTATGTATGTATGTATGTATTATTATTTTATGTATGTATGTATGTATATATATATATATATATATATATTTATATAAAACAAAACAAGAACACTCCGTTAATTGTAGATGTAGAATCTATAATTTTGTGCATTTCATATACAGTGCTTCACAAAAGTCCTCTCCCCCCCTCTTATTTTTGGAACGATTATACATAAACAAGTGAAATTTGGAAACTGAATATTAAAGGTTGTAAACTTCCCTACTAGTGATGATAGATAACGAAATCGTCAAAGATGACGTCACAAGGCCATTGTGACCAATAATTTTAAATGGAACCCTACGGCAAGCGACACCCTTTCAAAAGGTATCGAAAAAACCTATTCAATGATACTAATTTTATTTGTGATCATGGCAGTTTCAATGGCTCATTAGTAAACATTAAAATTTAAATTCCATTCAGTATGATATTATTTACAGATTTAAGATTCAGTATCTACTTGAAGAAATTGCTCGAAGTGACCTCCATTTACTTCCTGACAGTGAAATATCCTATTTTTAAACTCTTCTCGTACTTTTGCAAATGTGTCTGCGGAAACGGCCTCACATTCTGCAACAATACGTTGTTTTAAAACGTCAATATTGTCAGGTTCAGTGGCGTAAACCTTCGATTTAAGGTACCCCCACAGAAAAAAATCCAAAGGTGTGAGGTCCGGTAATCGAGCTGGCCATTCCGTTGAACCTCGTCGTCCAATCCATCTACCACGATACTCCTCATCCAAATACCGTCTTACTGCACCGTAATAGTGTGGAGGAGCACCATCCTGTTGGAATGTTATTTCCAAATTGCCGAATTCATCTAGATTATCTTCCAAAATTTCAAGGATTGACGGTTCTATTGCGTTTTGCAACAGCTCCAGATAAACCTCACCAGTTAAATTAGTATTTGAAAAAAGAGGCCCAACGATGTGGTTTCCCAGGATACCTGCCCAATATGCAACGTGAGTTGTTGAAGAAGTTGGAACCTTTTTAATTTGTTGGATGAAATTTGTTTTTTTTTTCAACCCTTCACAGGTAGTGCAACGTGAGTTTTGAAGAAGTAGGATTAACTATTACTTCTGCCAGTATATCAATTTTTTTCTCATCAGAAATTTGTGGTCTGCCAGATCGTTTCGCATCATTAATACTACCCGTTGTTCCAAACTTACGAAGAAGCTCCCTCAAATAAGTCCTCGAAACGGGGCGATCGGGAAACCTCTCATTAAAAATGCGTTCTGCTGCATGAATATTTTGTCTAGTTTCACCAAGAATTAGGATCGCTGCTACTTTATCACCTAAAGCATGTACCATTTCGCTTCTTGAAGCACTTAAACGTTCGGCTCAAAACAGTTCAACAAATTATTAAAATGTAAAAAAATATTAAAAGTACCAAAAGCTGCTAAAACAGTTAAACGTTCGATCAACAATACACAAATTATTAAATGTACAAAAACTTGGACAATTACAAAAACGTCGAATTAGGGAGACTAACAAAAACGTCAGCTTATTTGACAACTATCCAGAGGCGGAACTTGAATTTGGAATTTTAGTATCAACTGATTTAATTCATCACAGCTTTGCGTTTTTTAAAAGCGAGTTGCCAAAACTGCCATAAACACAAACAAAATTAGTATCATTGAATAGGTTTTTTCGATACCTTTCAAAAGAGGTTCCGCTTGCCGTAGGGTTCCATTCAAAATTATTGGTCACAATGGCCTTGTGACGTCATCTTTGACGATTTCGTCATCTATCATCACTAGTAGGGAAGTTTACAACCTTTAATATTCAGTTTCAAAATTTCTCTTGTTTATGTATAATCGTTCCAAAAATAAGAGGGGGGGGAGGGGATTTTTGAGAAGCACTGTATATATAAATATATGAAGTCAACGAATCTTTCAGACAAGTCATAACTTCTACAAATATTAGGTGTATCAAAATGAGATTTGGTATGGGTAAATGGTATGTGAAGAGGAGAGTTTTCGCATATTTTTTACTTTATGGTCACTGCCGGTTTCACCGGAAATGGCTCTGGTTTCGAATTTTCAAATGGAACACCCTGTATATTGTAACATTTTTGGATTTCTGAGACAATTCTGGATCAGAATGTGACATTTTAAAAAGTTCTTACGCCTACTTCATGTTTTTAGAGTTACTTTTAATATTGCATCTAGGTGGCCATGATCGGACGTAAACTAATCTGAGGCCCTCAGGTGATGTCTATTATTCTTCAAATGGCGACAGTTTTTTGACAAGCACTTTCCGAAAAAATGATTTTTTGACGAATCTAACGATACTAATCGTTTGGATTAAAAATTAGAACATAAATTAAATATTACTAAGTAAAATACTGGATAATAATTTATTTACTTTTGTCAAGCGTGCCATGGATAATTATTTATTTACTTTCACTGTAGTAAATTTTCAAAGTGCATTCCTCCTTGTTCAAGACACATTTCAGCTCGTTCAATTGTTTCTCTCAACACATTTCGTAACATTTGAAACGTTATTCTTCAAGAGCTGTTGCATAGTAATTCGTTTCTTTCACATATTCCCAAATAAAAAAAATCGAGCACAGTGATATCCGGTGAGCGGGCAGGCTGGACCATTGGTTGCAATAACTTGATTATTAAGAACTTCTTTGGTGACAAGAGAAACATTCTCAATTGAATATTGATAGAAAGATTTTTCTGTGAATTGAAAAATCTACGATTAAAATGAAGTTATTTTTTGTGAATGTCCAACAGAAAACAACTACGTCAATGTTACGAATGATTTCTGGTGAGTACTCTCTTTTGGAAAACATTCTTCTTTGCCTCATTCATCTTTATGAGTTCTTAATTAAGACTGGAATAGAAAAGCAAATAACTATCTGAATGAAAATGCAAATTTTCAATTTCAGATTTTTTCTTTTGAGTTAGGGCCTTTTCAGAATATCTATCAGATGTAGTTCAGTGTCCAGCGTGGCTTTAGCCGGGGAAGTAGTTGTTTTCTGTTAGACATTCACAAAAAATAACGTCATTTCAATCGTAGATTTTTCAGTTCACAGAAAAATCTTTCTGTTCAATATTCAATTGAGAATGTTTCCCTTTTCAACATGAATACCCCACAAGAGGTTATCTTGACGATGAAAGATAGTGACTAAAGTTTATCTTTCAGTCGCAGATGATTCCACATCTGATTTTATGAACATCATGTTCATATTTTCAACAAATCAACTTCTTTGGTATTATGATAGGGTGCTCCATCTTGTTGGAAGTAAGTTCGCCGTAAAACTACTAAAGATAGATTATTAAGATGATCCTCGATTTCATTTTGAAGAAAACCTAAGTTCCTAACTCCTGTTGACTGACCTTGAAACAATATTGGCCCAATTATTCTGTCTCCAACGATACCAGCCCAGACATTGACGCCAAAGCTTTATTGAAAATTGCCCTCTCTCATTGCATGTTGATTTGCTTATTGAACATACCATTATTTGTAAATCGTGATTCGTCGGAAAAAAGAATAAAGTTGATAAAATTTGGGTTAACTCTATGATTTTGAAGTAGCCAATCTATCGCCATCGTCAACATACAAATGTTGATGTAACAGATATTTAAATGCTCGATATCCGTGCTTTTTCAGTATTTTTCTTGCTGATTCGTGACTTGTCTTCATTTTTTGACTAATTTCTCTTTAAGAAACCGTTTTATCAACCGTTTTATCATAGCAAGAATGTTATCTAGTCTCTTCATTTATGATAAACCTCTGTTCCACCTCACGATTTCCTTCTTGCCTTAAACGATTCTCAACATACGGAAAATACTGATGTGCTGGATGTTGCCGATTGGGCTAACTCTGAGCTTACAACTCTGCAGCATTCCTTGAATTTATATGGCATTCTCCAAATATTAATAACATATCCACTTTTTCGCTTTGATTATACATTATTTTGAAGAAAAATTAAACTGAAATTTAACGAATATTAAGAAACTTTTACTGTCTGCTCATGAAGCTTATGTCACTGTCACTGTGTTTTGTTTTCCAAAGAAGACTTGATAAAAATAACTGCAAAATATTATGCATCATGGCTATCCATGGCACACTTGACAAAAGTAAATAAATTATTATCCAGCATTTTCCTTGGTAATATTTAATTAATGTTCTTATTTTTAATCTGATCGCAAATAAATTAGTATCGTTAGATTCGTCAATAAATCCTTTTTTCGGAAGATGCTTGTCAAAAAATTGTCCCCATTTGAAAAATAATAGTTAGACACGAAAATGTTATTTTGCCAATTGTCCTCTCCTCGTCACATACCATTTACCTATACTAAATCTCATTTTGATACACCTTATATTCTAGAAGTTATGACTTGTCTAATAGATTCGTTGACATATATATATATATATATATATATATATATATATATATATATATACTGAGGTTTCATGCATGAGTCCTTAATTTGTAGCAAACCAACATTGCTACAAATTCAGGGACGTACTGCCTCCGATGGTCCATACTCCAAAACTTTTAAATGACAGATTTTTCAATATTTTTTAACAAAATAAAGTTTTCTGGAAAGTTTTCTGAATACAAGTACTCGTGTGTAAAGTCGATCGGAGCAACGATTTTTGATAAAAATGCACTTTTATTCGACCAATTACAACCCGAGCGCCCACCATTATCTGAAACGAAAAATTTCCAATGCCAGGAATGTATAGATGGGGTTAAAATATCACCAGTAGTTCATATAATGTTTTTTCTCGAATTCCTTCGTTATTATTATTATTATTATTATTGTAGTACTAAACTGTCACTGAACATCAATAAATTACTAAACAAATAATGACATTTCCCAAAAAAGTAGACGACTGTTTTTTGTCTGCTAGACCACAAGTACCAAACATTTTGGAAACAGCTATTTTTATTACTCTAAAATGTAGCAAACTACGGGTGTTAAAATTTTTTGTCATATTCTGTCTGCTAGACCACAAGTACCAAACATGTTTGGAAACAGCTCATTTTTATTACTCTAAACATGTAGCAAACTACGGGGTGTTACATTTAAACCAATTGCCGCTAGACAATAAATATTTTTGATAATATTGTTAATTTACCTAATAAAGAATGTTACGCGTTACTTTATGAGCACACACAAAACTATTGTATTTTTGTCCACCCTGTACCAATTGGAATCAACATGTGATACATTTTTGGAATCAGCTCAGCTAGAGTAATCCGAAAATTGAGACAAAATGGGGGTGTTCCATTTAAAAAGAATGACGGTGACGTCATTACTCGAACGTAATTCACCCTGTATATTAGATTATTATTTTAAAATACGGTAAATTAACATCAAAAATCGACGTGTTTCAGGATTATTTCTTAAAATGACCTGTTTAGCTAAAAATGAATTTGTTCCATACTTTACGGACACAGTGTATATATATATATATATATATATATATATATATATATATATATATAAATATATATATATATATATATATATATATATACTGAGGTTTCATGCATGAGTCCTGAATTTGTAGCAAACCAACATTGCTACAAATTCAGGGACGTACTGCCTCCGATGGTCCATACTCCAAAACTTTTAAATGACAGATTTTTCAATATTTTTTAACAAAATAAAGTTTTCTGGAAAGTTTTCTGAATACAAGTACTCGTGTGTAAAGTCGATCGGAGCAACGATTTTTGATAAAAATGCACTTTTATTCGACCAATTACAACCCGAGCGCCCACCATTATCTGAAACGAAAAATTTCCAATGCCAGGAATGTATAGATGGGGTTAAAATATCACCAGTAGTTCATATAATGTTTTTTCTCGAATTCCTTCGTTATTATTATTATTATTATTATTGTAGTACTAAACTGTCACTGAACATCAATAAATTACTAAACAAATAATGACATTTCCCAAAAAAGTAGACGACTGTTTTTTATAAATAGATAAGAAATATTTTTTGTCATATTCTGTCTGCTAGACCACAAGTACCAAACATGTTTGGAAACAGCTCATTTTTATTACTCTAAACATGTAGCAAACTACGGGGTGTTACATTTAAACCAATTGCCGCTAGACAATAAATATTTTTGATAATATTGTTAATTTACCTAATAAAGAATGTTACGCGTTACTTTATGAGCACACACAAAACTATTGTATTTTTGTCCACCCTGTACCAATTGGAATCAACATGTGATACATTTTTGGAATCAGCTCAGCTAGAGTAATCCGAAAATTGAGACAAAATGGGGGTGTTCCATTTAAAAAGAATGACGGTGACGTCATTACTCGAACGTAATTCACCTGTTCTTACTTTACGGACACAGTGTATATATATATATATATATATATATATAAAAAGTTCCATACTTTACGGACACAGTGTATATATATATATATATATATATATATATATAAATATATATATATATATATATATATACTGAGGTTTCATGCATGAGTCCTGAATTTGTAGCAAACCAACATTGCTACAAATTCAGGGACGTACTGCCTCCGATGGTCCATACTCCAAAACTTTTAAATGACAGATTTTTCAATATTTTTTAACAAAATAAAGTTTTCTGGAAAGTTTTCTGAATACAAGTACTCGTGTGTAAAGTCGATCGGAGCAACGATTTTTGATAAAAATGCACTTTTATTCGACCAATTACAACCCGAGCACCCACCATTATCTGAAACGAAAAATTTCCAATGCCAGGAATGTATAGATGGGGTTAAAATATCACCAGTACTTCATATAATTTTTTTTCTTGAATTCCTTCGTTACTAAGTTGACTGATTGTAGTACAGAAGCGCAATCGATACCCTAAAAATATTTATGTGAAACCAAGAAATGAAATATTTGCTAGTCACTCTCTATCTGAAGCAAAGGAGTATCTGTTAACGAAAAGAGAGATGAATTCATCAGAGATTCATTTATCAGTTATTAGACCGGGAGATGGTGACACAAAATATTAGGTCATTTGTACCGGTATGGCGGTTCTTCAGGGGTCTAATTACGGAATGACAAAAAAGAAAATGATGGTCATAGCGCTGGTACCGGCGGCCCAATCGCGTGGGCGTTAATCGAACGTGTCGGATAAATAACGAGTGTCGAACGATTTGTTCCACAAAAATGCTTGTATTTTCCGATGGTCGATAAAAAAAGAAGTAGGCGGTATCGTAATGTCATACTTCTCCGGTGTGACTTACAGCCCGCCATACCGACGCGAATACATGAATTAAAAAAAACAATTCAACCATTTGTACCAGGCTAATTTTTGCGCAGCTAATCATCGTCGAGTAGCCATTCACGGAAATCACCTTGCCATACTTTTCCGACGGTTCCCAATGGCCGCCATAACACCGCAAAAAAGTAAAATTATTTTTTTTGCTAAACGATTTGTACCAGCCTAAAACTTTTTTTTACAATTCTCTGTATGATCATAAATATAAGTCTGATCATGCCATACCTGTGGGAGGTGGCGAATATGTACAATATTATTTCAAAATTCTAAGATTTTATTCGTAATTCGAACGATTTGTACCAGTATGGCATTAATTTTTCCTGTAAGTTTGAGGCTTAACCAATATAAATACAAAGTGGCGGCAATCTTGTCTTATAACCAGATGTTATGTCGTATAATATTGTACGGCTACCGGCGCTCGAAAGATTTCTCGAATTGTAGAGGTCTTGGCTCATCGTGTTCGTAAGACATAATAAATGGTTTCAAGATTGTATTGGTTGTCGACATATCAGAGCGAGTGTGGCAGCTCCAGCCCCCTAGTCACGGTATAGGCTTATTTTTCAACACCAAAAAAAAAATTTTCATAAAATTATTTTTTCGAGTCTACCACTTGGATAAGTACAGTGTTATTTTCTCAAAGCATTTTTTTTTCAAGTTTGGAAAGTTTGAAATGCCATACTGTTACAATTCATTCCAATTTTTTTTTTTTTCATATCCTGCTCGAGTGTAACAGACTTCCGCCCCATAGTTACAGTATGGGATAATTTTTTTTGGGTTGAATTTTATCCAAACGAACCGAATACGATGATGCCATACTGTAACAAATTATTTTATGTCTTGTACCTTGAAAACGTGTCGAAAAAACAAGTTTTTCAAGTATGGCGCCACTTTTTCTCTCCACTAAAAGTATGGCAAATATAATAATGGTCACATTGTATCATATAATTTCCAAAAATCCAAATGCCATACTGGTACAAATCGTCAATTTTTTTTTTTTCAACATCTTGGCTCAAGTCCAACAGTCGCCCCCCCATGGTTACAATCTGGAATAATTTTTTTCAGGTAAATTACATCCAAACGAACAGAAAAATTTTAGTATTTTACAGTCGTATTTTCAAAACGTGTCGAATAAATAAGTTTTTCAAGTATGGCAGCACTTTTTCCCCCTTCTAGACGTGTGGGAAATATGATAACGGACACATTTTATCAAATACTTTCCAAAACTCCAAATGCAATTCTGGTACAAATCGTTTTGCGAAAAAAAAAGAAAATTACTCCTTTGCGGCGGTATGGCGGCCATTTGGAACCGTCAGAAAAGTATGGCGTGGTGTATTTCGTGAATGGCTACTCGACGATGATTAGCTGTGCAAAAATTAGCCTGGAACAAATGGTTGAATTGTTTTTTTTTAATTAATGTATTCGCGTCGGTATGGCGGTCACACCGGAGAAGTATGGCATTACGCTACCGCCTACTTCTTTTTTCATCGACTGTCGGAAAATACAAGCATTTTTGTGGAACAAATCGTTCGACACTCGTTATTTATCCGACACGTTCGATTAACGCCCACGCGATTGGGCCGCCGGTACCAGCGCTAGGACCATCATTTTCTTTTTTGTCATTCCGTAATTAGACCCCTGAAGAACCGCCATACTGGTACAAATGACCAAATATTTTGTCACCATCTCCCGGTCTATATCCCAGATCGCCTGAAAGCAGAAAAAGACTTCTCAAAAATAACAATCACCCTGTTGAATGCTTTTGATAACGCGAAGGGTCTAGAAACGGCACAAATTCATTGACCGCTAGTTGAAGATGACGAAGATAATTTCAGATTTACTATCGTCTACAATAATAACGTGTTATTATGTCGACTCTAATTTTATATTGAAAAAATCTCTTAAATTAATATTTGAGTTTTTTTTGTCCTGGTTTTCATCATGAATATTTCACTTTCAGCGCGGAGCAATATTATAAAAATTCTACAAAAGACAGGCAAGCGCAAACGAGCATGATGAAACATTTGCTACATCATCTTGAGAACTATTGTGAGAAAACCACTCTCCACGGACTTCGTTATGTTGGAGATACTTCACTTTCTATTGGTGAACGGTAATAATACTACTATCATACTCTTCGTAGCACCAATCGTTACCTTTGTTTCAGAATTTTTTGGTTCATGTCATTTTCGGTAGCCATCGGTTTCGCAACCTATTATATATCCAACATATACCACAAATGGAATTCAAGTCCAGTTATAATCAGCTTCAGTCCATTCGATGCTGATCTAACTAGTATACCATTTCCAGCTGTGACAATATGTAATATGAACCAAGCTAAAAAATCAGAGGCGATTAAGATCAAATCCGAAGGGTAAGTGAAATAAATTTCAAAGTAGGAAATCCCTTAAGAATGTGTCATATTTCATCTAGGGCTAGCTCATGCCCGCGGCTTTACTCGTGAAGGTTATACTTGTTTATCTACTTTTTGCTTCCCGTTGCTCGACTGTTTCAGACGAACAGTCTTGAGCATTGCGTACTCGAGCGATTTCCAGTCTTGCTTCCCGTTATATAAGTCCAATAACAATGTCCGTTCATGAAATTGACACGTCAGTAAATTAATTTTACAGAAATTTTGAATATGAAACGTCCATCACAGAAGGTTTTCCTTTTCCCTGTGAGAAAGGAGTGAAAAGAACCATTTTTTTGTGCTCAATAATGTGCATGCTTCTTAAAATAAACATCCATTTCATTCACCAAAGCGTTTTCAACTTACATCAAGCTATTCTGAATTTTCAGGAACCCTGTGGAATTGAAACTACTGAATGACGTATGTAATGGTAATGAGAATTACAATATATCGAAACCGTATAATTGGTTAACTCTTCGGAATTTTTTGATAAGGGTAAGAATAAATATTTTTCAAAACAGAAATGTAAAATTCTGTTCGAATCTGGTAGGTAGGATCATTTCGAAAAAAAGCCGTACAAAACATTTATCCAAACAAAATGTTTATCTTATATAACATATTTCGGCCAAATATCTGAAAATATTTCTGAGATTTTACGACAAGAGGGTAGACATTGCGTAGAGAACACATAATAATTGAGTACATTCATCAAGGACAAATAAAAAAAAATCTAAAGTAAATGAATAATTCGTAGTACTTGTCTAAGTTCTTAGATAGGTCAAACAGGCTGAAAATTCAAAATACGAATTTTTTAACATCGGAACAATATGGTAAAACATAAAAATTCAACCTTTTCTCTACTCGCCTCTTGAAATATAGGAAAATAATAATATTGAATGATTCACCAAAACTATCTATTGTTATTTTGCTGGAGAATTTGAAATTTTATAACGACTATTTCCCTCATTATTTTGTATCCAATCAAGTAGCCGAAATTTCAAACAGGGAACCAATCAGATCAGTGTTATAATTATAAAACATCTTCTCGCTGTTTCATACTGACAATTCAACTCATGTATAAAAAATCGCATATGCCACAGTGCAATTGTCAGTTTGACAGCAGCAAAAGTTAGCTGCAACTTTTACAGCGACAAATGCACTAGTGGTTTTTTCACTTATTCATTTGTTTATCAATTATAGCGGAGTTGGTTGTCAAAATAAATAAAGTTTGCATTGATATGTTTCTAAATTTCTTATTCATTAAATTGTCCTGCTGAATTACACTCGATGTTTGTATTGATGTTAGTCAATCACGCGATAGGCTCGGGTTCGATCCCATACCAAGGAACTTTTTTGTTTTTAATCAGTTCCAAATACAAACATATTTGATATGATAGTGAAAATTTATATATATTTCAGGTTTTTGGGTGAGTTCAAGAGCAGTGAATGAATGAATCTGTTAAACGAAGCATTTAGAAACGGTAATTATTCGGATACCATTCCTTCGATTTTGGATCAAAAATTGTTGTAACTTTCCCCGTTGAAAATTATAATATAACATGAATTTTGGTAATTTTATCCAGTTTTAAATGTGATTCGGGAAATATTCTCATGAAATATCTTTTGTGCTAGAGGATTGTATCGCAATTTTTTTTTAATTTTCCCTCAAGCATTTTCTCTCTAGGAAATTTAACTCGTGCAATTTGCGGCCTTATCTTCAAAGATTAAACCACTCAAGCTTCGCTTTCGTGGTGATTAAAATTAGGTAATAAGACCGCAAATCGCACTTGGTAAAATTTCCAGGCAAAATGCTTTCTCGAAAATTTCAAAAAAAATTGAGCGATAAAACCCCTAGCACTTATGATATTACCTTTGATAATAAATTATTTATTCTTGTTTGTGTTATATGCCTTTCATCTGTATACATATTTTGTTTAAAAATTTATGCAAAGCAAGTGTATTACACGGCTTTCGTGAAACTAATATTCAGAATTATAGTGTTAGGTTTGCTTCAATTATAGACTTGAGGAATCGGCATATGTATAGAGAAATGATCCTATTTGATTTGTCTTTTCCCATAGATAGTGTTAATTTTTCAGGTTGGAACTTCTTGCTCCGACATGATGAAGGTTTGCGAATGGTCCAGCAGAAAGAGATCCTGTGATGACTTATTCAACAACGATTTAACAGATGAGGGACTATGCTGCTCATTCAACAGACTTCCACCTAGTAAAATATTCAGGAATCCGTAAGATAATTTCACTAAATATACTAAATATACACTGCACGCCAGTGGAGATGAAAAAATCGACATTTCTAAAAAATTATATCGGGAGGATTCATAATCGGGACAACTAATGTACTAAGTATAACTCAAAACAGTTTTAAAATATATATGAATAATAGTCAAGATTGTCCATTCCTGTAGGCATAATTCGATGGAAATGAACAGTTATAAATTTATGATCTCTAGCCATACGCTCTAACCAACTGAGCCATTCGAGGACATCGGAATCGACACACACTCGTGAATCCTTTCCTTCCATAATTTAATATTATATCGTATATTTCGGACACAATATTTCCACTTTCACTTTATACAGGGGTCGGCATAAGTCAGGCAACCAATTTGCATCAGGCAACCAATTTGCATTAAGATAAATAAATGCAGCGTCAAAATATATTTATTAAAAAAAAATACAAAAGGTATTCGAAAAAGGGTTACTGTAAGTGTTCAAATTGATGCCCATCCTGATCGATGCATTTACGGCAACGTTCCTCAACGGAGAGGCAGGTCCGGCGAAGCATTTCAAGCTGTCTGCGAAGAGTTTCAAATTCTTCTTCAACTGCGGTTCTGAGGTCGGGAAGGGTGCGTGGTCCTGTTGCGAAAACGTGGTCCTTGAGAAGGCCCCACAGAAAAAAATCACAGGGTGTTAGGTCACATGATCGTGCGGGCCACTCAATGAATCCTCGTCTGCCTATCCATTCTCCAAAATGAACATTAAGGTACTCCCGCACACATAACGCGTAGTGCGGCGGAGCTCCATCCTGCATGAAATGACGGATGTTCGCCAGTGTTGGATCGTTGTCCTTTTGTCCACGTAAATCTTCGAGCATTTCCAGATAACTTTGTCCCGTCACGTGACCCTCAAAAAAGTACGGACCCACGAGACCTCCAGCATGGATACCTGCCCACACACACACCCCAGGCAGGTTTAATTCTTTTTCCATGAAGACGTGAGGATTCTGGTCGTTCCAGTACACGCAGTTATGCCTATTGACCGTACCGTTCAGCTTGAAAGTTGCTTCATCCGACCATAAAATGGAATGCTGGAACCGCCTATCATCCTGACTGCATCCGAGGTACCACTCGCAAAATTCCAATCTGCGATCGAAATCATCTTCCTGAAGTGCGTGGACGAGACGCGGACGGTAAACTCTATAGTGCATGCGTTTCAGCATTCGTCGTAAAGAACGATCGGATATCTGAAGTTCTCCCGATAGCCGCACTGCAGATTGGTTCGGCTGCTCAACTAACGCTAGCGCCACTGTTCCCATATTTTCGTTAGTTGTTACAGATACCGGTCGTCCAGAACGCGGGGCGTCGGCAACAGAGCCCGTTCTTAAGAATTTCTGGTACGTCTTCCACACTGTTGTACGATTTGGTAGCGGCGAGTTCGGAAATTGTTGTTGAAATTCGGTAAACATAGTGTCGTAATCCGTGTTCGTACGCAGATACGAGGTAACAAAAAAAATTATTTCTTGAAGCGTAAACTTGTATCGGTTATTCATTTTGAAAACGTGTCTATTCGACGAGCACACAGACACAACTATCTGACGCACGAACATGCTCAGGGTCGATCTTTTTCGACAGCGTTGCCAGACTTATGAGCGTTGCCGGACATATGTCGAAATTTCGAGAGCGTTGCCTGACTTATGCCGATCCCTGTATATTTGGCTAAAATCTTATCAGTGGTTGGAGATCATCTGCTTGAATCTGCGACTGAAATTTTCGAATGACGATGAAGTTGAGTGATAGGTAATGGATCTCGACGGCCAGTGATAAGTACGTTTGATTTTCGATTCATTTCTAACATGAATATTAAATTAGGAAGGAAAGGATTCACGAGTGTGTGTCGATTCCTATGTCCTCGAATGGCTCAGTTGGTTAGAGCGTATGGCTAGAGATCGTAAGGTCGTGGGTTCGACTCCCACTTGAGGATGCTTTTTTTCTTCAATTTAATCATTTGTCCACTATGCCACAAAATTCCCTCTTTCATTATATGTATTTCGGACACAATATTTCCACTTTCATGTCTCTGGAATTTTTCTCTCATATCAGAATGAATCATATTTGGATTGAATGGTCACTAATCAACATGACATCAATATGAAATAAATTGCTTTTCTGTTTTTTCAGTAATGATATTCAGTTACTCAATCAAACATATCCCAGTAACGTTTATGACTGGAATCCAGAAACAGGTTTCACTGAAGAAGATTCTGGAGATGAGGATGTCGTTCCGAAAAGACCTCTAGGTTAGTAGAAATATGTACTTTCGAGTGAATGAAGATGAATAACTGATCACAGAGTAAAATCAGTAAAATGCCGAATTTAGCTTCTAAGATCGCCATTTCCACATATGTATCTAATAATCTTCATTATATCTGTCTCTGAATACTCAATCAGTATGTTTTTTTTTTCAATTCACAGAATTATTATTCAAGAAAATTATTTATTGTGCATGAAACGTAAATTAAAAATGATAAGGTACAAGGGAAATTTTTACATAGAAACCTTCCTTACTAGCTGACAATTGTGTAGCTCTGCAGGCAGAATTCACGTATATAAAACTGACACAGCCGTTTTGGCACAGTCAATTGAAGATCATCCAGTATTTAATAACTATTTATTAACTATTTTCTAACTCAAGTGGTTAGCGAAAAAAAGGTGTTGTGCTAGCTTAACTGTTAAGCTGGCACAACTATTTATAACTTTTTACCCAAAATAGGTATGGAATTGATTCTAACGCTCAATTTTCTATCTCTTTACAAGCTCTCGAATGGTATAAAAATAATTTGAATTCGAGCGAATTTGAATGTTTTACGAGGGCCGAATTCGCATACGGTACCTAAAATTCTCGCAAATTCCTACTTGGAATTAAGAATGATATTTTTTAGCAAAAATCAACACATTTTCAGGGATTGCCAAGTATATGCGCGATGTATGATCAAGTATTTAACTGGACTACAACATTATTCAGTGATCCAGTTAAATACTTGATTATCCATCGCGCATATAATAATAATAATAATAATAATAAAGCGGCTTTATTCATCATTTCAAATTCCACATATAACAAAGGAAAAATTCAACAGTATTAATTAATGGACGGAAGGTGAACGATGAAAAGGCGTAGTGTCAGCTATAGCTGTTTTTCAACTCGACCATAAAAAAAGATAAAAACAAAAACAAAAAAAACAATTAAAACAAACAGAAAAGTAATAAATAAGGTAAAATCATCACAAATAATCTACTTAAGCATATAACAAAATACAAAAAGTTAATAATAAGTTCGTTACTGTTTTATACCTTATTGGTTAGTGTTACTCAACATCTGTTTTATTTTGTGCTGGTCGACTGAAACTATATGCCTATAATCTTATTCCAGATCTGTATTATTGTTGTAAATGCCTTTTCGTCGATATACCTATTCCAGCACAATCTCTTGAAATGATAAGACTGTTGTTTTTTATTTTAAATAGTGATTCGAAATTTTCTATTGTCACGAAATGGCAAAATAATGATTTCAAAATGAGATTTCGTCAAAGTACTATTTGATAACTCCAGCACAATCGCTTGAAATGAATATAATTAAGTGTTTTATTATGCACTTTCCAACGATAGTACAGTCGTTATGGGAAATATCCGAAGAGAAAGATTTTTAGAGCCGGGAAATGACAAAATAATGAATCAAATTGCGTTTTCGTCAACTTACTATTTAATAACCCCAGCACAATCGCTTGAAATGAAAGGAATTTAGTTTTTCAACATGCATTTTATAACAATAGTACAGTTGTGATAGGAAATACCCTCAGAGAAATTAATTTAGAGCCAGCACAATCGCTTGAAATAAATATAATTAATGGTTCTGTTATGCATTTTCCAACAGTAGTACAGTTGCGATATGAAATATCCAAAGAGAAAGTTTTTTAGAGCCAGGAAATTGCAAAATAATGAATCCAAATGCGTTTCCGTCACTTTAGTATTTGATAACTCCAGTACAATCGCTTGAAATTAAAATCATTTAGTTTTTTATTATGCATTTTTCAACAATAGTAAAATTGTGATAGGAAATACCCAAAGAGAATTTTTTTAGAGCCAGGAAATGGCAAAATATTGATTGGAAATGCGTTTTCGTCAACCTAGTATTTAATAACTCTAGCACAATCGCTTGAAATGAAAAGAATTAAGTTTTTCAATATGCATTTTCCAACAATATAACAGTTGTGATAAAAAATTCCCTCGGAGAAATTATTTTAGAGCCAGAAAATGGCAAAATAGTGACAATTGTGATATATATAGTACAGTTGGATATGAAATATCCAAAAAATTTTTTGGAAAGGTTTTTGGTTGGAAAAAAAGATTATAGGCATATAGTTCCAGTCGACCAGCACAAAATATAACAGATATACGCGATGGATAATCAAGTATTTAACTGGATCACTGAATAATGTTTTAGTCCAGTTAAATACTTGATCATTTATCGCGCATATACTTGGCAATTCCTGAAAATGTGTTGATTTTTGCTAAAAAATATAATTCTTAATTCCAAGTAGGAATTTTCGAAAATTTTAGGTACCGCATGCGAATTCGGCCCTCGTAAAATATTCAAATTCGCTCGAATTCAAATTATTTTTATACCATTCGAGAGCTTGTAAAAAGTTAGAAAATTGAGCGTTTGAATCAATTCCATACCTATTTTGGGTATAAAGTTATAAATAGTTGTGCCAGCTTAACAGTTAAGCTAGCACAACACCATTTTTTCGCTAACCACTTGAGTTAGAAAATTTTGGTTTGTGTTAGAAAATAGTTAATGAATAGTTATTAAATACTGGATGATTTTCAATTGATTGTGCCAAAACATCTGTGTCAGCGGGGGCGGGTGGTCAAAGATTATTCCAGAGCGCCGCCCGGCGCTCTGATAACTGCAAACACTTGAAATGAGCCTGGTAGCTCATTAGAATGAACGCTCGCTTGCAAAGTACAAGGACCCGGGTTCGATCCCAAGCTGAGTAACGCAAAAATTCCCTTTTTTTTAATTTTAATTGCACTCAAATCAATCACAAAATATATTACCTCAGTGCATTCACCCTCACAACCCCTCAAGACACAAAACAGCATGACCACAGGGAATAATTTGTTCCGCAGCAGCCGAAGGCTGCTGAAAATTTCTTTTAACCTCTTTTTTGACGTACTTTTTCCAGGAAATAGCTCAAATTTGTCGAACGAAAGTATTATGCGTAAATTTCAATTGTTCTATTATGATCAAATTACAGATCTTTCTCATAAGCAAATGGCAGGAAGGGATATATAACATTATTTGACATAGGATATCGCAAAACATCGCGAGGCAACCTCCTACTGCCCTTCACGGGGGCGTACGGGGGTTTTCCCATTTTATCCTTGAAATTAAATGCATTGTAAATTTTCAAATATCACAAGTATATACGAGCCACCGATGAGGAATCAAATCGAAAAAAAAAACTGTCAATAGAACTCAATTCGAGTTGCATTCGGCAGCAATTTGAAACCAGTGCTGAAGCCTTTGAAAATGGTAAAAAGTGAAAAAAACTATAGTAGGATGAAACCCATTGGGAAAGGAAGAAAATATAACAAAAATGAAAGGAAAAATAATCTACGGGCGATCTGAGGTCGGGAAGTGTAAGGGGGTGAGTTTTTAAGGGTAAAAAACGGTTTATCTCGATTTCCGGCAAAACTACAAGTCCTATGGAAAAAAGTTAGGAGGCAAAGTTGTAGGTAATAAAAAGTTCTACAACTGTATCCACACTTCGTTCACATAACCCTAAAATTTATGTAAAAAATTCAAATAACTCAAGTTTTTGGTTTTTTATTTTTATCTTCTTCAATTTTTTTTCCACGAAATCTGGTGAAAACCTCCTTTCTTATGTTCTAAACACACTGTAATTTTTTTTATTTAAAATATTTATTTTTTCACCTTATTTTGACTTAATATCGAAAAAGCACCCTAATTTTCAATCGAAAATTCTCCCGTCAAAATATCAGCTTTTCAAAAAAAGTTCGTTGAAATCTCTACTTTCTGATGGTATAAAAAAAGTACATTACTATGATAGAAAATGCAAAAAAACGAAAAAAACTCGAATCCGAATTTAATAAGACATCTACAATATTTTGAGAAAGTTGTAGAATCTTCTTTAAATTTATTGCTATTTCAAGATACACTAGATCTTTTCCTCACCACCAATCCTGACCCGTATAGAATAGAAGTTTGTGCCCCACTTGGAAACTCTGACCACACCCTCATCTCCACAACATGCTCTTTCCATTTACCATCGAGCTGCACAATACCACCCCGTCTCATGTGGCATTACAATTCGGCCGACTGGGAAGGTCTTCGTATGTTTTTCTCAGCGTTTCCATGGAAGAGAGTTTGTTTCTCTTCAGTAGATCCAACACGATGTGCTTAGACAATTTCTGAAATCATCATGTTGGGGATGCAAACTTACATACCGAATACCGAAAGAAGAACATCATCCGATAAGACCTGGTTTAACAGAAACTGCTCTAGAGCTGTGGCTTCCAAACAGGCAGCATACCATCGATGGCTAAAAAATCCGGGCCCTGAGACCAGAGCAGCATATGTCGAGGCTAGAGGCATATGTAAAGAGACAATAGAATGCTCAAAGATGCCCACAAAGCCAAAATAAGATCAAAACTTGCTGAATGTCCTAACGGATCCCGTTCATTTTGGTCTTTCGTAAAGCTGTGGGAAGAAATTTCACTTCCAGCTCATTTCCTCCCTAACCAAAGAAGATGGAACACTAGCAACGACTGCCCAGGAAAAAGCCAATATCTTTGCGCACCTATTTGCTGGAAATTCCACTCTGGATTCATCGGAAAACAACCCCGAACATTACACCTATTGACAGTCACATGCCGAGATCAACTTTCGCCAACGTACTATCAGAAAGATTTTGCTGGGTCTCAACACCAACAAAGCCTGTGGATCTGACGGAATCCCGCCGATTGTTCTCAAGAAATGTGCCCCTGAACTAACACCTGTTCTTTGCAAGTTGTTCAACCACTCTTACAATTTGGGGGTATTTCCGTCCAATTGGAAAATTGCAAGAGTACAGCCAGTCCCTAAAAAAGGCAAAAAGGCCCTACCTAGCAACTACAGACCTATCGCACTGCTATCTATTATTTCAAAGGTCATGGAAAAAGCCATCAACATCGAGCTCATGAAATATCTGGAAGACTCAGGAATTGTCAACGATAGGCAATATGGCTTCCGCCATCAGAGATCAACTGGTGACCTGCTCGCTTACGTCTCACATATATGGCAGCTATCTATTGAAAGCATGGAGAAACTTTAGCTGTGGCATTAGATATCTCCAAGGCGTTCGATCGAGTTTGGCACCAGGGACTCCTCGCCAAGCTTCCGTCTTATGGCTTGCCCCTCAGCTGTGTTCTCTGCTTGCTAGTTTTCTCTCAAACAGGTCTCTCCATGTAGTGGTCGATGGAGTTTCATCTGACACTCTACTCATAAATGCTGGTGTTCCGCAAGGATCCATTCTCGCACCAACACTATTTCTACTTCACATCAACGACCTGTTGAAAGCAACTTCATGTCCAGTACACAGCTTTGCCGATGATAGTACCCTCCATACCGCTTTCTCTTCCAGGGCCCCTATATCAGCCCGTGAAACCAGAAATGAACGAGGAAGAAATGTTAATAATATAAATATGGACTTGGCAACAATTGTCGAATGGGGATCTAACAACTTGGTAGAATTCAATGCAAACAAAACACAAGCATGTCTTTTCTCTAGAAAAGCCGATCTCACTGTGCCTAACATAACTTTGTCAGGAGTAACCATACCACTGAAGCCATCCATATCGATGCTTGGTATTACTATCAGCAATAACCTTTCCTGGGAAAATCACGTGAGGTCCATTGCCAAAAGTGCATCCCAAAAACTTGGTTTTCTGTTTCGTGCCAAGAGCTATTTCACCCCAGTCAGCTGCTTATGATCTATAAGGCACAGATCCGACCTGTCCTGGAATACTGTTCCCATATTTGGAGTGCGGCACCTAAACATATCCTGAGGCTATTGGATTCTGTCCAAAAAAGGGCAATTCGTCTCGTCGGTGATGCCTCGCTTACAAACTCGCTCACTTGTCTGGAACACCGTAGAAAAGTTGGCGATTTGTCTCTATTTTATAGATATTTTCATGGGCGATGCTCTTCTGAAATATCAACAATCGTTCCTGCTTTGGCAGTCTCTTCGAGATTAACCCGTCAAGTTCAGTCATCACACCCCTTCGTGGTCACTTTGGAAACCGCAGAATATCACTTTCCAAAGACTCGTTCATCCAACGAACAGCGAGACTTTGGAACTCATTGCCTAGGGAGGTGTTCCCTGAGGCATACAACCTTCAGAAATTTAAGAAGAACACCAACTCCTACCTTCTTTCCCTAGGTTCCCACGATGTTCTCTGAACATTACAGGATATCCCTTTTCGTGGGAACCAGAACATTAAAAAAAAAAAAAAAAAGATAACTTATATACCTATGGTAAATTTTTGCCCATCAAAAGGTATTTCATAGAGAAGTGGGGAAGGGGCTAGGAAGGTCTGGGCCTTACTACCTGTTATTTCTTTGCATTTTCTGAGAACATTTACCATAGTAATGTATATTTTTTTTTACACTATCAGAAAGAAGAGATTTCAACAAAAAGCCCACCGACTTTTTTAAAAGACCTGATATTTTGACGGGAGAATTTCTGATTTAAAATTAGGGTGCTTTTTCGATATTAAGTCAAAATAAGGTGGAAAAATAAATATTTTAAATAAAAAAAATTACAGTGTGTTTGGGACATAAAAAAGTAAGTTTTCACCAAATTTCGTGAAAAAAAATATTTTTTTGTAAAAGGTAAAGATAAAAAACCAAAAACTTGGTTATTTGAATTTTTCACATAAATTTTGAGATTATGTGAAAAAAGTGTGGAAACAAAAGTTGTGGATCTTTTTATTACCTACAACTTTGCCATTCATGTTTTTTTCCATAGGACTCGTAGTTTTGCCGGAAATCGAGATAAACCGTTTTTTACCCTTAAAAACTCACCCCCTTCCACTTCCCGACCTCAGATCGCCCGTAAATTATTTTTCGTTTCATTTTTGTTATATTCTCTTCCATTTCCAATGAGTTTCATTCTACTATAATTTTTTTTTTGGTTTCAAAAATTATCGACCCTGGTCTACTACTGATTATGGCTGGATAGATTAATCAACAAGCCATATACGAATTTAAATGGATTGATTGACCACAAATACTCTCAACAGTTAGAGATGTTATACTAATATAAGTAACGAAGAATCTGAATCTTGTCATTGAAATTTGAACAATTTTCTTACAATTTTACCGACCTAGACTTCTGCCAATAGATTTACGCAATTCTGACAGTTAAAATCTATAACTACACAAAATTTCAGAGCTGTACTTGAAGATGTTATTTTGATTAAAACTTAACGCGTTTGACCAAATTCATCAAAATATATTCATTAACTATTAAGTATGGTACATCTCGTAATTTATTATTTACAATGCATTTCATTCTGTATTTCAAGGATAAAATGGGGATAACTCCCGTACGCCCCCGTGAAGAGGCAGTAGGAGGTCGCCTCGCGATGTTTTGCGATACCCTATGTGAAAATAAATTATTTCAAGTTAAATAAAGCTATATATCCGTTCCTGCGATTCGGTCATAAGAAAGATCTGTAATTTGATCATAATAGAACAATTGAAATTTCCGCATCATAATAGAACAATTGAAATTTCCTTTTCCCCAATTCCTCCTTTATTTTCAGGTACATCCAAATAGTAATAATGATGAAGTCTCCTAGAGTAAAACACTCCGGAAGCAAAATACCTCTCCATTCGGATTTCCGGGCGAGAGGTACTCGAGGGGACTCAACATTAAAAATTAATTTTTGCAACATCCGCGGACTCAACAAGAACATCAATGACGTCCACCATCACCTACAGACGAAAAAACCGGATATTCTGGCTCTAACAGAAACACAAGTAAACTCGTCCACTAACAAGGTCCATATGCTTTGTCCTGGTTACGAACTCCATTCTCGATTCAGGTTCAGAGGTGGAGTCTGCCTTTACGCTAAGGCTAACCTTTCATGCCAGCGTGAAGAGAGTTTGGAACCGAAAGACTTTGATGTGATGTGGTTCAAGCTATCTGATACCAAACTGACTAAGTTCCTCTGCTGCCTTTACCTATCACCTAATGAACCTTCATATAACGACCTCTTTGAGTTCTTATCACTCAAACTGGACTACATTCAGGAGAACCATCCAACAGCTGAAACCATAATCATGGGAGACTTTAATGTGCATAACGCTGCCTGGCTCAAATTCTCTAACAAAACAGATGATGCAGGTCGTCAAGCCGAGGCCTTCGCCATCACTCATGGTCTAGAACAACTGGTCGAGCTACCAACCCGCATCCCTAATGTCAACAACCAGTCTGCCAATACACTAGATCTTTTCCTCACCACCAATCCTGACCCGTATAGAATAGAAGTTTGTGCCCCACTTGGAAACTCTGATCACACCCTCATCTCCACAACATGCTCTTTCCATTTACCATCGAGCTGCACAATACCACCCCGTCTCATGTGGCATTACAATTCGGCCGACTGGGAAGGTCTTCGTATGTTTTTCTCAGCGTTTCCATGGAAGAGAGTTTGTTTCTCTTCAGTAGATCCAACACGATGTGCTGAGACAATTTCTGAAATCATCATGTTGGGGATGCAAACTTACATACCGAATACCGAAAGAAGAACATCATCCGATAAGACCTGGTTTAACAGAAACTGCTCTAGAGCTGTTGCTTCCAAACAGGCAGCATACCATCGATGGCTAAAACATCCGGGCCCTGAGACCAGAGCAGCATATGTCGAGGCTAGAGGCATATGCAAAGAGACAATAGAATGCTCAAAAGACGCCCACAAAACACAAGCATGTCTTTTCTCTAGAAAAGCCGATCTCACTGTGCCTAACATAACTTTGTCAGGAGTAACCATACCACTGAAGTCATCCATATCGATGCTTGGTATTACTATCAGCAATAACCTTTCCTGGGAAAATCACGTGAGGTCCATTGCCAAAAGTGCATCCCAAAACTTGGTTTTGTTTCGTGCCAAGAGCTATTTCACCCCAGTCAGCTGCTTATGATCTATAAGGACAGATCCGACCTGTCCTGGAATACTGTTCCCATATTTGGAGTGCGGCACCTAAACATATCCTGAGGCTATTGGATTCTGTCCAAAAAAGGGCAATTCGTCTCGTCGGTGATGCCTCGCTTACAAACTCGCTCACTTGTCTGGAACACCGTAGAAAAGTTGGCGATTTGTCTCTATTTTATAGATATTTTCATGGGCGATGCTCTTCTGAAATATCAACAATCGTTCCTGCTTTGGCAGTCTCTTCGAGATTAACCCGTCAAGTTCAGTCATCACACCCCTTCGTGGTCACTTTGGAGTCCTGCAGAACATCACTTTCCAAAGACTCGTTCATCCAACGAACAGCGAGGCTTTGGAACTCATTGCCTAGGGAGGTGTTCCCCGAGGCATACAACCTTCAGAAATTTAAGAAGAACACCAACTCCTACCTTCTTTCCCTTGGTTCCCACGATGTTCTCTGAACATTACAGGATATCCCTTTTCGTGGGAACCAGAACATAAAAAAAAAAAAAACTGAAAAAAGTACGTCAAAAAAAATTGGTTACAAGAAATTTTCAGCAGCCATCGGCCGCTGCGGAGTAAGTAATGCTCTGTGAAAATGCTGTTTCGTGTCTTGAGGGGTTGTGGGTGAATGTTCTGAGGTAATAAACCGGGTGTCCACGGAAGGTGGCTCGCCCCTATAACTTTTTTGTTTTCGGAGATAATGGAATGAAGTTTGGAGAATCTGTTTAATGCATAAAACTGCATTTTTTGACAAGTAACTCAACTTCATGCAAATTCCGGATTCACCGGGTATATTTTATATGGGACACCTGGTATATTTTCAGTTTTTTTTTCTCCATATGACATTTAGAATACAACAACCATGTATCATTTGTTACTGTTTGTAACCGTTTTTTTTAATTTTTTTTCGAAATAAAGTTTTATTCTAGATGGCTATGGATACGTTCAAATTTCAGTCTTAAAATGTTTGTAAAAATACAACTATATTGTTTTTGATCAAAATGTTTCAGCTATGTAACGTTTGATTTTTAAAAATGTATTACTCTTTTTTTTCAAATGGCAACATGGTGGCTGGTCGGGTTAGAAAAGAAGAGCATTTTATTACGATTAATTTGATACCGCACTCTATTAGGTTGTAAGAAAACTTTCGATAAAAAACTGAAAATACCATAACGTTAGAACGTTCGTTAAATGAAGAATGTTATTGAGATTAAAATAAGATTTAAAATCATCGAGTAGCCTGTGACCAACACAACTGAAACAAAATCATTAAATTCTTGCGGTAAAAATTGACGTGTCGACATATTATTTTACATCTCTTCTACAAAGTCAATTAGGTAGTTACGGAACACATTGTTTGAAAATCATGGAAAATAACAATATTTATACAAGAAGTGAAAAAGTCACGTCTCTACGTACAGAGATATCCTGATCGGCGTCACCCGACCCGGCACTATTTTCCAAAACTGGTTCAAAAAATGCGAAATGAGCCTGATAATGATGGGAACTATTGGAATGGAGAACTAAATCCAGTTATCCATATTTTGTTTTTAATCAAGTACATCTGTTGTTATTGTATTTATTGATAGTTGAAATAAAAGTTGTTTTGCAATACGTTAGAAAAGTCAATTTCTGCTCTTCATTATCGATATATTCTTGGCTCAATTCATAAGAAATAGTATATTTCATCAGGTTATGGGCCCAGAACGCCCGAGTCAAGAACTGAAGTCGCACAGATAAAAATAAAATATATTTTTGCGAAATAAGCATTTCGATCCGTCAAAGAAGAGAAATAATTGTAACTGTCATATTGAAAACGAAAATGTCGTCAAACAGTTCATTACCTATGATCGAGAAGCTCAGAGGTCGGGAAAACTACGATACATGGAAGTTTTCTATACAAACGTTGCTGGAACACGAAGAACTCTGGGGGTGTATCACCGAGGAAGATAAGGACGATAAAAGGATCACTAAGGCGAAATCTAAAATAATCCTATCCATCGATCCGATTAACTATGTTCATGTGCAACAAGCAAAGACTGCCAAAGAAGTTTGGGAAAATCTTCAAAGTGCTTTTGAAGATTCCGGTCTCACCCGAAGAGTTGGTCTATTAAGAGCTTTAATCAGTACTAAATTAGAGGATAGTTCATCTGTAGAAGATTATGTTAACAAAATCATTTCTACGGCACACAAATTATCCGGGATTGGCATGAAAATTAGTGACGAATGGATTGGAACACTTTTATTGGCAGGTTTACCGGAAGAATATAAACCTATGATAATGGGACTGGAAAGTTCCGGGATAAAAATCAGTGCAGATGCAATTAAGACCAAGTTGATACAGGATGTGAAACCTGATATCTCTGAAAATCATTCCAATACTCCTCCTAAACTAGATGCCGATGGGAAAATTATACGATACAAGGCCCGACTTGTAATCAAAGGTTGTGCTCAGAAGAAGGGAATTGATTATGAGGAAACTTATTCCCCTGTAGTGAGATATAGTTCAATTCGATTTTTGATGGCACTATCAGCGAAGTTCGACCTTAAAATTGAACAAATGGATGCAGTTACAGCATTTTTACAAGGAAATTTGAAAGAAGAAATTTACATGCTCCAACCCGAATTTTTTCATGATGGTTCCCACCAAGTATGTCATCTAAATAAATCTCTCTACGGTTTGAAGCAAGCGAGTAGAATTTGGAACATAAAACTGGATTCTAAGTTGAAAGAATTCGGACTAACCCAGTCATGTGTTGATTCCTGTGTTTATTTCGATACTCATTCAGATAAATTCCTCATTGTAGCACTTTATGTGGATGATTTGATGATTTTTCACAATGATGACAAAATGAGAGATGATCTGAAAGAAAATTTATTCCGAAACTTCAGAATGAAAGATTTAGGAAAGGCAAGATTTGTACTTGGAATGCAAATTTCATGAGATCCAGCTCAAGGTACAGTTTCAATTGATCAATGTTTCTATCTCAAGACAATTTTGAACCGATTTGGAATGGTGATTGCAATGCTGTCTCGACAATTGGATACAAATAAAAATTATGAAAGATATGAGCCCGAAAAATGAAAAGGAAACTGAAGATATGGAAAATATTCCCTACCAGGAAGCAGTAGGTTCGTTGATGTTTGCTGCACAAGTTACTAGGCCTGATATTTGTTTTGCGGTTTCATCCTTGAGTAGGTTCAATAATAATCCTGGACGAGCACATTGGTTAGCAGTAAAAAGGGTATTCAGATACCTAAAAGGAACCATGAACGTCAAGCTGACATATGCCAAAAATGGAAATTCTGAAATACTCGGATATTGTGATTCCGACTGGGCAAATGATATCAGCGATAGGCGATCGACAACAGGCTACGTGTTTCTGATGCAAGGAGGAGCCATTTCCTGGAATTCAAGAAAGCAACCCACGGTTGCACTTTCCACAACTGAAGCGGAGTATATGTCTTTGACTGCTGCCGTTCAAGAAGGATTGTGGTTGAAAGGATTAGAAAATGGGCTGATTCGAGACACCGGCCAGTGCATCATTATCAACGGTGATAATAAAAGTTCACTGCAATTGGCCCTAACTAATGCTTATCACGCTCGCACAAAACACATTGATGTGAAGCATCATTTTATTCGTGACAAAATATCTGAAGGAAGGATCAGGTTGAATTACATGAAAACTGAGTGGATGGTAGCGGATACTTTGACGAAACCCGTGACTTTTACGAAGCATTCATTTTGCGCTTCCAATATGGGTTTAAGTCAAAATTATTCTGAATTATTTGAATGAGAACTAATATTAAATTTTTGCAATACGTTAGAAAAGTCAATTTCTGTCTTCATTATCGATATATTCTTGGCTCAATTCATAAGAAATAGTATATTTCATCAGGAACGATTCGTTTGTTGTGAGTGAAGAAAAAGAAATAGATGTTCTGGCATACGTTCAAGTAAATATTAATACGTCACTCTGGGAGATCGCAAGAGAATGTGACATTTCCAAGTCTTCTGCAGCTAACATTTTGAAGAAACATAAATATTATTCATTTAAATATCAGCTACACACCAGCACCTGTACCAAAACGATAATACAAGCAGGCTTGAGTATTGAAATTGGTTGTTTGGAAAATATTGGGAGGATTTTCTTCGGCCCATATGTGGAGATTATGAGAGTTGATTACTCCATCTCTACTGAAACCTGCTTCATCAGTGAATAAAACTAAGTACCTAATAAAAGTCATATCCTCTCTTTGCTTATCCAGGAACCAATTGGCATATTCCAGTCGTGCTGGAAAATCTTCAGGTGTCATGGCATGTACCTTCTGGATGTGATATGGGTGGAGCAGTTGTTCCCTAATTATTCTATGAATAGTGGACTTGGATGTATGGAACTGTTCTGATAGGTTTCTGATGCTCATTGAAGGATCATCAGCGACAGCTTCCAAAATATTTTTCATTTCAAAGTTTTGGGGTGTAATATAAAATTCTCTATACTGACGAAAGCCGTTTCACTAATTTGGGACAATTCAACAGAAATAATAAGCGATATTGGTCCGATGCAAATTTACACTTGATGGAGGAAGGAAATTTCCAAGAACGGTTTGGTTTCAATTGTTGGGTTGGGATTTTAGGAGATAGAATTTTAGGCCCTATAATTTTTGACGGTGTCCTGACAGGGGCTAGATATCTAAGTTTCCTCACGCAGGAAATTGAGCATTTCTTGGACGTAATTCCATTGATAAATCGAGTTGGATTATTTTATCAACAAGATGGTGCTCCATCACACAACCTGAGGGCAGTTACGGAATATCTGCATGAAACATACAACGAAAACTGGATTGGAAATATAGGTCCAGTTAGGTGGCCGGCGAGGTAAAATAGGGTTGTTTTCAATTAATACCTTTATTTATTCCTTTTTAAAAAACTTTTCAGGTCACCCGACCTTACGCCTCTAGATTTTTTTTATGGGGATCTATTAAAACGAGGTTTATGATGTACCGCCTGCCACACGACATGAATTAGAGGACAAAGTAAGGACAGCTATTCATAGAATTACACCAAGACATTTGAGAAACGTTGTAAGAGCAACAATAAGAAAAGTTCGTCTTTGTCAGCAACAAGATGGAGGTCGCTTTGAACATCTGGAACCCCAAAGATATGTAAATAGGTAGTTTCAATATAATTATTTCATTTTCAACAGGTGCTTCATTTTAGAAAAGTTCTAACGTTATGGTATTTTCAGTGTTTTAATCGAAAGTTTTCTTACAACCTAATAGAGTGCGGTATCAAATTAATCGTAATAAAATGCTCTTTTTTTCTAACCCGACGAGCCACCATGTTGCCGTTTGAAAAAAAATAGTAATAAAAATTTTAAAATCAAACGTCACATAGCTGAAACATTTTGATCGAAAACAGTGGAGTTGTATTTTTCAAACATTTTAGCACTTAAATTAGTTATTTGAACGTATCCATAGCCCTATAAAATAAAAATTTATTTCGAAAATAAAATAAAAAAACGGTCACAAACAGTGAGAAATGATACATGGTTGTATTCTAAATGTCATATGGAGACAAAAACACTGAAAATATACCAGGTGTCCCATCTAAAAATCGAAAGTTTATGTCACTTCCGGTGAATCCGGAATTTGCATGAAGTTGAGTTACTTGTCAAAAAATGCAGTTTTATGCATTAAACAGATCCTCCAAATTTCATTCCATTATCTCCGAAAACAAAAAAGTTATAGGGGCGAGCCACCTTCCGTGGACACCCGGTATTTTGGTGACTTGTAGAAGTTTTGTGGTTGATTTGAGTGTAATAGAAAATTAAAAAAATATTTGCGTGACCCAGCTCGGGATCGAGCCTGGGTCCTTGTTCTATGAAAGCGAGCGTTCATCCACATGAGCTACCAGGCCTAGTTGAATGAATTAATTAATTAAGTGTTTGGAGTTATCTGAACGCCGGGCGGCGCGGCGGTCTGGAAGAATCTTTGACCGCCCGCCCCCGCTGCCAGCACCGGGACTTACTTCTGCCTGCTTGTCAGAGATGTCTAAAAACCCTGGTGGATGAACTGATTCGAGGGGACACCACCTGTTACTTCAACATCTCTCTGTGGTAGATGGCGCTGTCCAAAAATGTTTTGTTTTTATTCTCGCTTGATGTCAGAACTTAATTTCTGACATCTGCAGCATCTTATATGAAATTATTTCCAGTGTTTTGTCGGTATCTAGCGTTTTCCATCTCTTTGATTTGAAATCTTGCTTAGCTTATTCCTGAGTTTGTTCTTTAAAAAAATCACTCGTTCATCAATTCAATAGTGCGCGAGGAACGTTTATTTTCAGGTAAGGATATTTTTTGTAGAATGGGCCACATTTGTATTTCGTGTGGACAGTATAAACTGTATGAAACCGCAGATTCGAATATTCACCTGTATTCAGTACCAAAAGCAAGTACAAATTTTGACGAGTTGACTAATAATGATATTTTCATAGTTCATTATATTGTATGCATTGAAATTACACGCACCGCTGCACATGGCGGAATTGCACGCATTGCGCCGACAGTCATATAAATTGGTAAGTAGCACCTAAACTTGTCAGTATTCTCCTGAAGACGATTGCAGATACAAGCATTCGAAACGTCGTGAAAACCTTTTAAATACATTAAGACGATGGACGTCCGAAACGATAGTAATCAAGTTACCACATCGTTTACAACCTTCAAACAAACGTTGAATTTTATATCTACTTTCTGCAATATAATGACAATTTCATTTCCAATTCTCCGTCTGTCAAAATGCAGTTAACCTCAAATTCAAATGGTACAAAATACGAAAAACAACACGGTAGTGCTTTCTTTGTGCAATCTTCGGGGGCTTCTAATTCTAGCTTTGCTATTGGTGAAGTTCGACAGATGTCTCTTTTCAACCAATAGCAAAGCTAGAATTAGAACCTGCGAACAGTTCGACTCAAAGAGAAAGCTGAGGAAATAAATATACCCTGTTACTGAATTGAAACTAAAACGAAATTGGCGCCATCTGACACGCTAGTAATCTCTATTATCAAGTAGGCCAAGGGTCGCCAAGTCAATCCCAAACTTCTACGGTATAAGTGCAAGCACCAGGGTTTTTATACATCTCATTGTCAGCTAGTAAGGAAGGTTTCTATGTAAACATTTCCCTTGTATCTGATCATTTTTAATTCACGTAGCAAATTTACAATGGATTTAAAAAAAATTGTATATAGTAGAATTGAGATATCCTTGATCAAATTTCAACCACCACAAAAAATCAGATCAATAGGCTAGGCAGATAGTAATAGTTGTCCAATCGAATCCATTTATATTCTAGTGTTGAGGACTATCATTTTTTGCATGTTAAGGCGCCCTCCGAGAATGAATGAACTTAGGCCAGATTGCACAAAATGTAAAATATAATTACAAAAAATGGTCAGTTGTAACTGATAATTCATACTTTGTATTGTTACAAACGCGAATACCGTACGCCATTGCATGCTGTTTCAATTCTAGCCATCGCTAGGTGACGTCATATTGCGGCTCTCGAAACATCGAGAAACCGGTGCGGGAAATAATGAACTCTAATAGCGGGTGTCAACGTATTCTTTAGACAAACCATGGTTTCCAGAATTCCGGGAGTATGACATTCAAACTTGGAAGGAGTGTTGGATTCAAGAATTGGAATATTTTTCTATATTTCATACTCTCCCATCACTTCCGGTTTCACCGGTAACGACCCCAACTTGGGAATTTCAAACGAAACAGCCTGTATATTTTCACTCTTTTGGATTATAAGGAAGATTCTGAGCACGATCACATAGTTTTGAGACGAATTTTTCAGAAGCATTTTTATTTTTGCATCCAGATTGCGTTGGACCCACTTCATCCAATCTGATCAACATGAATGATGAGTGTAAAATATTATATGACAGTATTTTCCTCATAGTTGAGTACCTATGGCAGTTCGATATTTCCAAAACCACTAATTGTAAAAAAAGTAAAAAAATTTCAAATGACAACATCTTTTAGACACACATTTCTCAGATTATAATTTTTACGATAAATCCATTGATGGTTTCGTATCTAAAATCCGTATCTACACCAATTATTTGTCGAAAAGTTATGAGGAAATTGGGATATAGAATAAAATACTTTAGTTTACACATCGGTTTATAGCAAGTCAGTTTGTAAAGAAATATTATCTAAGGAAGATAATATGTAAAAACATTCATTTCATCGACATATACATATGTTTTTAAAATAACATTTAAAAATATTTTGTCGTAAGAAAACATAAACAAATAAATCAATGATAAACGTTATGTAAAAAAATTTCATGCATTCAGAATTTCTACACTATAAAAACAATTATTTATGAGGAAAATTTTCACGTTAAACTTAAAAAAAATTATTCAAGGCGTGCACTTCTGAGCTCAACTTGTTATAAAGTTTCAAATTCAGGGAATTTGATTTCGACTTTGTGAGTCGGAAGCATTGAAGAGCTATTTGGTTTGCCGATCTGGTTTCGTATTTGTGAATATCAGACGAAAAAGTATAATTCCCTTTGTTTGAGTGTATTTCACAGAGGGTTTGATGAATATAAATACATGGTAGTGCCATTATTTTCATATCAATGAACAGGGAACGACAGTGATCACGGAGTCCAACACCAGCTAGAAGGCGATTAGCCTTCTTCCGGAATCTGAAGATGTTTACCGCATTGCTGGAATTTCCCCATAAAATGGTTCCATAACTCATACGAGAATGAAACAAACCAAAATATATATGCCTCGATAATTCAGTACCTACAACATATCTCAATCTTCTTATGAGGAATATTGCACTAGAAAGCTCGTTGTTCTGTTTTTGAGTATAGTACCAGCTGAGGGGGTCATCAATTGTAATACCAAGAAGCTTGCAGTGTGCTTCTGAGGTGTATATTGGTACTGGAAATAATCAGCTCTTGCGTTTTTTCACCATTGAGTTGTAGGACAGCAGAGAACCAATTTCTAGCAAAGTCAATCGAATTGTCTGCTAGAATTTTCAGGCTATAAAAATCTAGAGAAGTGATGTATCCTCTGCGAAAAGAATGGTGGTAGTGTCCTGTAGCATGTGCTGATGTCGTTTATGTAAACCACAAAGAGTAAGAGTCCAAGGTCCGAGCCCTGTGGAACTCCATGTTTCAATATCCTGAGTTGAGATGTTATATTTTGAATTTTGACCAGTTGTTGTTTGTTTGTTAAGTACGATGACAACAGTTTGAGTGGTGTTCCTCTAACAGTAGGTCGTGAGAGACCCACTCGAAAGCCTTGGACAAGTCACATATTTTTTTGACAAATGATTAGTATATTAGGATTGTTATCCATCCGATTTCTGATTCAAACCATCAATGGTTTCGTCGTGAAAATAAGAGTCTAAGGAATGTGTGTCCGAAAGATGTTGTCATTTAAAAAAAATGACTTTTTTACAATTAGTGGTTTTGGAAAATTACCATAGGTACTCAACTAGGAGGGAAAAACTGTCGTATAATATTTTCTACTCATTCATGTCCATCGGATTGGTTAAAGTGGGTCCACGCACTCTAGATGCCAAAATAAAAATACTTCTTTAAAATCAAATGTACCAATTTTTCGTCTCAAAACTATGTGATCGTACTCAGAACCGTCACTAGAATCCAAAAATGTACAAATATACCGAGTGTTCCATTTGAAATCCCCAAGTTGAGATCGTTTCCGGTGAAACTGGAAGAAATGGGAGAAGTATGAATTATTGAAAAAAATTCCACTTCTCGAATCCAACACCCCTGCCAAGTTTGGATCTCATACCCTCGGAAGTCTGGAAACCATGGCTTGTCGAAAGAATACGTTGACACCCGGTATAACACATCGCACGCGAGCGCGGGACAGTACACTTTGATTAACGTGAAGAAAACGGATATTGGGTCGTGCGTTATATTTTAACAGTGAACTGTGACTGATTCATTCAGTTAACAGAGTGTATTATTGTGTTGTTTTTGAGAAGTTTAAATAAACGGACCATAATTGTTTCGATATTTGATATTAGACACGAACCTCATATACGTAACAGTATATTGCACCCAAACAATGATTATTGAAATAATCAACCATTTTAATACTCATATTGTTCAACATAATGCCGCTTCAAAATACATTCAAACATTCAAGATGTTTAAAAATTATATGAAAATCTCGAACATAACATAATTGTATGAATTAGCGAAAAGTCGTCCTAATTTTGATCAATCAATGCTTACAGGAGCTGGATCGCATTTAGGATTGACAGTTGTAATAGATGCTCAAATAGATGAATATTATTGCTCTTCTACTAGCAGTATTGGATTCAAGGTAAGATTCAATGGGGCATGCGACACCCTCAGTATGAGATTCTGTATTCCCTAATAAATGATATTCACTACCAATCAAAATGTTCCATCAATACAATATTCATCATAAAAAAATTGTTTTTAATAAAAACACCAAGTATATTTTCGGTTCTATCAAAAAAATCCAAAACTCGTTAACATTTAAAAAAATATTGTTAGATATTTGATATATGTAACTCACTCAATGAGTTTTAAGCTTTGGGTTCCTAATCCCCGAACATCTTCTTTCAAAGTTGTATCTCATATTTTCAGGAAAGCACGCTGAAAAATATGAAAAAAAAACTACCGAAACTCAGGGCCTCATTCATCGGATCTCGTGTTCTTTCCTATTAGCTGTGTGCATTAGGCTGGAGGGGATAGATGAAACTATGACTGTGCCCATGGTGGCAGAAGTAGGTAATCACAAGCACGAGCTGAAAACTTTCAGTTTGTGAGGTCTCCCCGTTTATTCACAAATCACTTAAAAATATTGTACCATACTTCAGATGAATAAACATTACTATTATCGTAGAGGCAATGGTCACGGTTGGGTAGTATAATAACAACATACACTGCAGCAAAGAGATAAGTGTTCTGTTATTCCACGATATTTCAATCTCTAATTCCGGGACGTGAGGTTTTCATTCGATAAATATTTTAGATGTTTTCCGTTTTCTATTTGATGGTCTAGAAGTGGATAGTAAAAGTATTAACCAAGTTCCGTGGGACGGTGTTAGCCGGTCATGAAAAGCAAATATTGACTCAAACAGCGAGTTCGGGAACGCCTGGACGGTGTTATAAACTGATCAATCAGCCTTATGAACAGAGGACAGAGATACTTTTGATGTCTTTCCGAGTCATACACGGCATTCTATCAGAACAAAGTACCTCCCAGAGGATTATTAATTTGTGTTTTAATTTTCAACAAAAAAACAAAACAATGTATAAGCATTACCCAATATTTTGTTGACAATTATACGTGTTGGAGAGTGTTGAACGTCTTTGTATTATTTAGGGACTGTTCAACGTTCTTACATCCTTGCAAGGGTAAAAGTGGGATCCCATATTCAGGTACAATTGTGAACCTCATTCCTTTTCTGATTATTATATTATTTGAGAATTTCATTAAATAGTTTTGCGTTAAATCTGATGTTATTTAGTGGTTTCCCGTCAGGTAAGGGTTATATGGGTACTTTTTTTAATTTGTTAAACTACTTGGCTCCCTCACTTTCTTATGTTCTCAAGACCTTATGAACCTGCGGCCAATATAAACTAACGAGCAAGCACATTACTTGCCGTACCTGAAAGTACACAGAAGTAGCATTACTTTATGATATTCAAAATATAATTTAGACAATGTCATAACTTTACATGGATAACCTCCAAATGCAGTGAACTATCGTATCAATACAATATTTTTTATCATTTACTTACTTTTTCTTTGAAAGAAAAAAACTTCATGATTCATCTGGAACTAGTAGTAAGCACAAAATTGTTACATCGTGGTAGATTATTTAGAAATTATAAAAAAATTGAAATTGTTACATAGTGAATATTGGAAATAAAACAGGAAAACTTCAGCTATCGAGTCACTAGAGGGCATTACCAGTCTTGCACACAGCGAATTGACGATCATTACGTTATACCAGTTTTTTATCATTTCAGGTAATTCTTGCCAATCCCATAGAAACCCCCAAGATGGCTGCCTTCGGTTCCCTTTTGAGTCCAGGTGTCGAAGTCAGGTATTCGATAACCCCATCTGTACGTGAAGCATCTGATACTTTGAGAAGTATTCCTTTGAAGAAGAGGCAATGTTATTTTGCCAACGAGAGACGATTGCAGTACTACAGGTTCCGATTTGTTTGTCATGATATGATTGATTATATTAGTCGTACATTTCGATTGAAATTGAAATGGTTTTGATAAATTTAGCATTTAATAAATCATAAAAATAATTGAAAAAAGTCTTATACTGTGAAAAGGCATTCACATTTCTTGTATCCACATAAGAGAGAGCGTAATAAAAAATAATTATAAAAAAAAATCAATATAACACGTTTTTAAAACAAAGTATAAAATAATGTATCCTAGCCCCATACAGATTTATAATCCCGTGCCATATTCCTAACCCCATACAGTTTTTGATTGTGAATTTCTAATCGCTATGAACATACTTGTAAGATTTAAAACGAAAAACGTGGATGACTAGTTCACCCAAGTCGCAAACAATTTTATTGCACTGCATATGATATGAACTGTTGTGTGAGTTTCGGTATCGCTACATGTTGTATGATACCGCAGTAGCGATACAAATTTCATCGTGTGTGTGGTTGAATCAGTATCACGGTATCAGTATCACCGTCTCAATCAGAGCGTTTTCACACACACCGGCAAAACCGGTGCCGGTGCCGTGCCGGTGCTGGTACCGGTTCTGGACCGTACAACAGCGTATTTCACACAGCCCGGCATATCGGTGCCGTTATCTGTGTTAGTATACGTTGAACAGTGCAGGAATAAAGATGTGTGCTGTTACTGCTGTCTTCTAGGGTTATCGTATCTTGGGAGAAAATTCCGAAAAGCTTCCTCTAAGAACGCATATACTTCCTTCCATGCCTTATCTTTTTCAATTTTGTTTTTGAAGCACTCTGCAGTCTTGTCCCACAAACAAGGCTTACTTTCTACGGCTTCAATGAGGGTTACAACATCGTATTTGAATAATTTACTCATTTTTGTTTAACAAATGTACGATCAAATATAAAATACTCTGTCGCTATGGAGACAACAGCGATACTAAGCGATATAAACAAAATACGCATCAAAAATACTCTCCGTTACCGACATGTCAGAACAGGTGTGTGTGGACAAACGTACCATAAGAAATCACAGCAACCGACAAATCAGAGACCGATCCGTCTTCCGATTGTCGAGATCCCCGCCGGCTGCATAAATCAGAATCGGCGGCCGTACCGGCAAATAGGTCGGACCGGGCTATGTGTGAAAATTATGATTTGATTACATTGCATTCGGTGCCGGCACCGTCACCGGCACCGGTTTTGCCGGTGTGTGTGAAAACGCTCTCACTGTCGCGAAACGGCGATATCACGTGCGTGCGAATGATGTTTTACGATTCCGTCTCAGCGTGTGTGGAGACGTTGATACTTGATACAAATATCATTTACTTGTATCGCCACTTGTACCGCGATGCCGATCTCATCGTCTGTGGGGGACTTTACTATTATCTATTGCATGCGCCCAATCATGTTATTACAAGCTTTTATTTACTTCCACTTGTTAGTTAGTAGTTCGTTCGATTGCTAGTTTGGGTCGAATCTTGCAAGTGAATTTTGACCGACTTCCAGTCGTCCGATTAATTTGAAATTTGGCTGGTGTTCATCATTCCTGTGACAATGCATTATGGAATGTTTGTAATTATGGTCCGATTTGATTCAAAAGTTGGTATGTGGGGGTTTTCGGGGTCGGAGATTACGAATTTTTGTCAAAATTCATAAATTCAAAATGGCGGCTCCAAGATGGCGGACGAGTTTTGTGTATGGTCCGATTCAATTCAAAATTGGTATGTGGAAGTTTTCGGGGTCGGAGATTATGAAATGTTTGTCAAAATTCATAAATTCAAGATGGCGGCCCTAATATGGAGAACGAGTTTTGTGATGATGGTATGATACGATTCAAAATTGGTATACGGCGATTTTCGCGGTCGGAGATTTTGATTTTTTGTCAAAATCCATAAATTCAAGATGGCGGCCCCAAGATGGAGGACGAGTTTTCTGATTATACTCATATTTCATTCAAAATTGGTATGTATGTGGAGGTTTTCCAGGTTCGGAGATCATTAATTGTTTGTCAAAATCTATCAATTCAAGATGGCGACTTCAAGATGGAGGAAGAGTTTTGTGATTATGGTCAGATTCTATTCAAAATTGGTGTGTGTGTGTGTGTGTGAGTTTTTTGGGTCAGAGATCATGATTTCTTTCAGCTCAAAACTTACAAGGAAGATACCTTGTAATAACGATGCTCTATTAGAAATGAATAGATTAAGGCGAACTAAGTAAAAAGGAAAAAATAAAATAACTAATAAAAAAACCTCTTTAGAGACAAGCTTTTATTTAAGCCGTATACTGAAACGTATAAAATAAGTTTAAGTAATCGCTGACAATGATTTAATTATTTTTTGTTGAATTATTTGGTTGTCGCGTGAATTGTAATAAAATTAATACTTCGCCAAGTTGTTACTTACCAACCAATCATTGTCCGATGAAATTAATTGGTTAAATTTGACCCACTTCTAGTTGTCCGATTAACGTGAAATTTGGTAGGTGTTCATAATTCCCCTGACAATGCATTATGGAATTTTCGTTGGAGAACAAACAAAATGGTGGCTCCAAGATGGCGGACGAGATTTGTGTTCATAGTCCGACTCGATTCAAAATTGGTATGTGGGAATTTTTGGGGGTCGAAGATTATGAATTTTTTTGTCAAAATTCATGAATTCAAGATGGTGGACGAGTTTTGTAATTATGGACCATTTCTCTTCAAAATTGGTATGTTAGTGCTTTTGTGGTTGGAGATTATTAATTTAGCTGAAGATTATTTTTGTCAAAAATCATAAATTGAAGATGGCAGCTCCAGGATGGCGGATGAGTTGATCTTAAAAATGCCTCATAATAACGGTGCTTAAAAAAAATGCATACATTAAGGCGTACTTACTAAAAAGGACAAAATAAAATAATTAATTGAAACCTTTTTTAAAAGCAAGTTTTATACAATTGCGCTAAAAAGTAAAAAAATTATTACTTTGGATGTGTGACGTAGGTTATTCCGTGAGTTATAGATTCAAAAGCTTGTCGCTTTTGTATTCTAACTGAAAACTTTGCGCGACAAGCTCTAGATTCTATAACTCACGGAATACCCTACGTCACACATCCAAAGCAATTATTTTTTAATTTTTAGTGCATTTGTATAAAATCTTGTTTTGTTTTTTTTTCAATCATTTTTATTCAGATCTTTTCAGTCTTTCATAAAATCCGTCATCTTATTGAATTCTGACAAAAATTGATAATCTCCGACCGCAAAAAAAACGTATACCAATTTTTAATGGAATCGGGCCATAATAACAAAACACGTCCCCATCTTGGAGCCGCCATCTTGAATTCGTTAATTTTTACAAAAACACCATGTTGTTCGACCCCAAAAACCCCCACACACCAATTTTGAATGGAATCGGGCTGTGGAGTGGCAAGTTCCTCGTAGTTAATCGCCTTGTTGACGTTTGGATTTCGTAAAAAGCAGAGCTAATTAAATATTTAATAATATAACATTTTAACAAAAAATTAAACCGACGAAACACGGAACTGAAAAGTAAAAATTAAAATAAACCTTAGTCTCAATAACTAAGCTCCTTAACTAATGTAAGTAACTAATTTTGAGTCGGCGCCAAACAAACAGGCAAATGAATTAGGTAAGGCGTAAAATGATGGCATCGAGTTGCGCGGTGACATTCTGATAATTTTTTTGTAGTAATTTAATGAGCTTCGTTGATTGTTCGTTTGGCGTCGACTCAAAATTAGTTACTTACATTAGTTTAGGAGCTTAGTTATTAAGACTAAGAAGGTTTATTTTATTTTTTACTTTTTAGTTCCGTATTTCGTCGGTTTAATTTTTTGTTAAAAAGTTTTTATTTTTCAATTTTTTGTGGCTAAAATGTACCAATTACTACCTACTTGTTTTTTGATTACTTCCAAAATACTTACTTACCCACCTTACTTCAACTATTACCAGTTAAATAATATGATTATCTACTTTTAGTATTTGTTGTAATATAAATTATTTTTATTGTTCTGGTTAGTTTATTTCATTACTTTGTATATCATTCCATCCTCTCGTAGAATATAATGATTGTGACGGGTGTAGAAGAACAAAATAATGACAGTAGCGATCTGCCATTGTCAACTACATATGTGTGCCAATGTTCACAAGTGAAAAATCAATCAGCCCCTATTTTTCTACCCGTAAGGGTGGATAATTCCATTCGAAATCCAAATATGAACAACTACCTTATCTAATAAAAAAAAAACATCTAAATCGAAGAACCCAGTACCTGATAGAATCGGTTAACTACCAGAATTCAGAGGGGAGTGATCAATATTCTTCATTTTGCTACCCTTAGAGGTGGATTTGATCTTTTAAATTCAAATGGGACCAACTTTAAAGTACACCCTATCCACTAAAAATTATCGGAATCGGACGTCTCAGTAAAAAGTTATGCGTGGTCATACATAGAAAAAATATACTCGTCGACTAGAGAACCTCCACCTTTTTGGTTTCGTCGGTTAAAAATGAATTGCAATACGTTTATCATACATTTTTTAAGTATTTAACGTATTTGGAGAACAATAATGGCTTAAATCATGAACAAGATGTGTTTAAGGACATGAGCAACATTATTCGTGAAATGATCTTATATTTCACCCCAAAATTTAGTGTGGAAAAGAACAAAATGGTATGGAAGTATAACTTTTATTTCATGAAGCATAGACATTTAGTAAATACAATCAACGGCACCTTACTTTACTAGCCATTGAGGAAAAAAGAGGTGGAAGAGGAATTTCTAAAACATTTGAATATTATAACCGATGTTGTCGATGAATAACATTACCTATCTATATATTTATGTTGAAAATAAATATATATATTGAAAATATTTCACGCCATTGCTTTTATTACAGCTGTCAAGCTAGGTGCTTATGAGTAGGGTGATTTCCGAAAAAAATTAGGTTGTTGTCATAGCAACATGTCAAAATGCAAGCATAACATTTTAAGGAAAATCTGTATGGGGGTTAGAAATCTGTATGGGGTTATAAATATCTGTATGGGGCTAGAAAAAATTATTAATCATTTTCTGCTTTTTAATCTTGTGTGTGAATGTGAAATTTTGCAATACATTTCAAACATCTTGATGAGATTAAGGCAGAGTCACGTGGCAAATTTCGCATGTCATTGCGCGTCACTGGCAAATCAAGAGGAATATGCGTTCACCGTCTCGATCAGACAGGCAGACAGACAAGGAAGCGGGTTAATATTGCATTATCATCCAATTGTGACCTACGTTTAAAGTTTCAAGTCTAATATCTTGCTCATCTGGAAGTTACTGCAAAATTTGTACCGAGCAGACAAACAAACAGACAGACAAGAAAGCGAGTTAATAAAAACGTGGTGAAATCGAGATGTTGAAGCTACGAAATGATAAAAAAAGTATATACCGGAAATTATGTTATAACCGATTTTCCAGAAAAAAATTGAATGAGGGACCTCCGATAAAAAAATCAACAAAATGAAGAAAAATTACAATCGTATCGAACTATTTGAGAGTGGTCTGAGTAAAATTAGCTAACTTTTATTTTTATTATCGTTTTCAGGTCCTACACACAAAGAAACTGCAATTTGGAGTGTCAATCAAACTATACTTATGAATCGTGTCGGTGTATACCATATTACCTACCACGTAAGCTATATTGAGTTCTTTAGAATATGTCAATCAACTGTTAAATTCACCGAAAACTTGTTTTTCGTATTATTCGCTGCCAAACTTCAATATTCCTAATTTTTATTGTACCTACAACGAAATGTATGATAATAACAAAAAGACAAAAATAAATGAAGTAATATCTCCTTGTCTATTCTCAACTGTAGTAAGATCGAAGTATACAGGGTGTAAACTAACTTTTTGCACTACCGCAACAATTGATAGTCCATAAACAAATAAACATAATATTCTCTTGAAATAATTAGGAAAAGTTCTGAATAAGCCAGAAAAAATCTATTACCTACCAAAATTTAACACATAGTGTCCATCTGCGGACTATTATCGTTTATTTCTCAATTTAAATGAACGAGTATGATTTTGTTTAAATGCAGAATATACCGTTTGATGTTGAAAAGGGAAACATTCTCAATTGAATATTGAATAGAAATATTTTTCTGTGAATATCTAACAGAAAACAAGTACTTCCCCGGCTAAAGCCACGCTGGACATTGACCTACATCTGTTAGATATTCTGAAAGGACCCTAACTCAAATGAAAAAATCAGAAATTGAAAATTTGCATTTTTGTTCAGATATCTATCTTGAACGATGGAAGATAGTGACTAAAGTTCATCTTTCAGTCGCAAATGATTCCACATCTGATTTTATGAACATCCTGTTCATATTTTCGAACAAATCAATATACCGTTTGATGCTAAGAACAAACTTCAGCGAACTGACATTTGTCAATTTTGACATGGATATTGGGATATTTCAATAATCGTTATTTGTATTTCGATTTTGATTATAATATAATTACGGATTTTGAACATATTTAATTATAACTTGCCTGCCCAATGACTTCATATGTACGCAAAGACCTGCCGGCTAATTTGCAAGCTACCTAAGAAGGACAAGACTGTTCAAACTACTCCTCATGCACATCGCGTACTGTTTTCTGATTGGTTGCTACGTAAGATCTTCCATTCACCAGCTAATCAGAAAACAGTAGCCGATTCTGACAAAAGTCATGTCGCGCTAGAAGCGCGAGCGAGAAGACTTTTCCTAGCTGGCAACGTGGCAACGCTGCTTGGTCAAGTCAATTGTCAACATGCCCTGCTGATATTGTTTACTTTTCGTGCGAATTAAAAAAATTGTTACTTACAAATAATTTTTCGATAATTGTGGTTTGTTAAGTGCTTCAAAGTATGCTGACGTCATCTAGTAGTTTTCTTGTGTTTCTTGCGGCTCTTAAAAGCATGTTAGGTTGGGTAGACGAGGTGGAATGGTTGAATTTGCCAAAACTTTTGAATTTATTATCAATTTTCAACACAATACTTCGTTATAAAATGGCAACAAGTTAGTTATTTACACTCTATATATGAGGAAAAATAAATATGTGTAAATTTACAGTAAAGTGTTTTTTTTTTCCTTGGATGATTTACTTCATTGGAAATAGTGCACTTCCTCTTTGTGTTACAACTGGCAGTCACACTACTGTTATTTTACAGGAAACAAAACAATCAAGGCGTGCGGTAAAGCTGACATGGAATGTTTGAATGAAGCCACTGATGATTTAGAAAAGAGTTATGGAAATGGGTAAGATTATACTGTTCTTGGGTACTATCTATGAAACTTGAATCTATCTAGGCAATTTGTCGTACTATATTTTTTGTAGTTTGACATATTGACATAGAATGACATGTAACCTTGAATTTAATTTCGATTAAAAGATATTACTTCACAAAAGTGTCACAAATACCCTTCTTACTAGAATAAGAAGGTGGCAAAAAATATGTTCTGTTTTTCTTTACCTTGTATAAAAAGCATTCCGAGCTTCTTTTGGAAGATCTTCCTAAGTCTGGATGGGGTAAAGGAATTACGTCTGAACTCTGATTTTCGCTGAATCTTATAAAACGTTTTTTTTTTGTTCTCTCTTTCTTTTCTTTGAACTTATTTTTTTCCCTGTTTGAACTGTAAGTAGACATTTAGTACTATTTTCTTTTTGGTGCGCACATTATTTTAAGATAGCAGCGCTGTGGGCAGTTGGGTCGTCCCGTTCAGGTTTTGTACCTACTGTTTTATCAGTCCCCAACAAAAAACCTTTGCATTCACTTCATTGTTTTCTGATATTTCTTATTAGTAACTAGAATTTCCTTATTTATTTTGGAGAATGTTATTAAAAATAGGCTGTTGTAATGCGAGATCATTATTACCCTCATTCCAAAATATTAAACAGATAGTTTTGGATAACTCTTTAGATATAATTTTAATATTCGAAACATGGTTGAAGGATACTATTAGTAATGACCAACTGCAATTTGATTGTTTCAATCTATACAGGGCGGACCGGAATTGCAGAGGAAAGGGATTGTGTATATATGCTAAACAAAAATTTCACTGCGAAATCATTGAGAGTAGACAGGACTATGTGTGGGAACAATATTGGATTAAAATCACTATAAAAGAAAAAATCATTTGCCATTGGAGTAATTTATAAGCCACATCAACAAAACACTAGTAATTTTCTAGACGAATTTGAAAATAGCATAATTGACATAGGGCTAACGGTGGATGAAATTATTTGCATGGGGGATTTCAATTTGGATTTGTTAGATTATGGAAATAATTGTGTGAAAAAATTCCACTCAGTATTAAAAACACTAGATCTCTGTCAAATAATTGATGTTCCTACAAGAGTCACAGCTACATCAGCAACTTTGTTGGATTATATCATAGTCCAAGAATGCGTTGAGATAGAAAAAGGAATAATTCATAATAGTATATCAGACCATTCAATTGTTTACTGTACGTTGGATATAAATGGTAATTCACGAGAACCAAAGATGTGTACATATAGAAATTTCAAAATTTCAATGATCATTTATTTCAGATAGATTTATTCAATACGTCTTTCTTTAAAATATACGACCAACAAAATGTGGATGAAAAACTATCCTACTTGGTTAATTGTTTGAATCAGCTATTCGATAGGCATATTCCTATAGTTACATCTAGGGTTACGAAAGCAAAAGCTCCATGGTTAACAGATGTTATTAAAATTATGATGAAAGAGCGAGATAAAAGCTTTGGAAATATAAAAAACATAAACTACAGACACACTTGGACTCTTATAGACAAATTCGCAATTATACTAATAGAGCCATTCAAAGAGAGAAGAAAGCATACTTTACATACCAATTTAATAATACCTCATCAAAGGAAACGTGGAAGACATTAAGGACCAATAAGTTTATTACTGATAAAAACAATGACATAGCTGAAAATCTGAAAAACCCCCATGAACTAAATAAATTTTTCTTGGAGTCAATCCCGCATAAAGAGCCATCGGAAAATTTATTGAATTTTTATAATAATAATACTGTTAATAATGGAAACTTTAAATTTGAAGAAATAAATTATCTATTTGTATATAAAACGATATCGGATATAAAAACTAATGCGAGAGGTTGTGATGGCATAAACATAAAACTTATTAGACTTTGCTGTCCCCACATTGTACCATATATCACGCACATAATCAATGTATGCTTAATAGAAAATGTTTGCCCGGAAATGTGGAGGAGGCGGTTGTACAGGTGTTACCTAAGAAGAGAAGAAGTCCGACAGAAATGAAGGATTTGAGGGGTATCAGTATATTACCCACAATGTCGAAAATCCTTGAGAGAGCTATGGAGGTACAAATAAAGGCCTATGCACAGCGCTTTTCCTTAATACCAGATGTACAATCGGGATTTCGAAAAGGATATAGTTGTACGGGTGCACTACTCCATATTACTGATGACATAATAAAAGCGATAGATGAAAAGAAGTGCACCATATTAATTTTGTTAGATTTCAGCCGGGCATTTGATACAATTAATTATAATTTGATGATAAGTATCTTGAAATATCTTGGTTTTTCCTTCAATGCGTTGAAGTTAATAGGTGAGTACATGAACGGTAGGCAACAAAAAGTATGTATAGGTGATGCTTGTTCAGAATTCCTAAACCTTACTTCTGGAGTACCGCAGGGCTCTATACTTGGTCCTTTATTGTTTTCCTTGTATACATCTCAACTTCTCTCTAAGCTTCAATTGTGTCAAGCCCATTTATATGCTGATGACACCCAGTTGTACTACAGCTTCTCGGTTGAAACAACTGATAATGCAATGGAACTAGTCAATGTAGATTTGAATAGATTTGTTGAGGCAGCTACCGAGCACTGTTTATGTATCAATTCAAATAAATCGAATGTTCTGATATTTGGTCCAAAAAAGGACCGAGAAGCGGTTAGTCAATGTATGGATATACATATTCTGGAAGAATCTCTATCAATTGTAGATGAAGCGAAAAATCTAGGTGTAGTGATGGATACCAATTTGAGATTTGAAAAGTATATAAATACATTGATACAACGAGCTTACGCCACTCTTAAAATGATTTATGGTAACAGGCAGTTTCTGCCATTTCAAGTGAAGAAATCCTTATGTGACTCCATCATCTTGTCTGTATTCAATTATGCCGATGTACTCTACGGCCCAAATTTAACGACATACTACAAAAAAAAAGATTCAAAAAGTACAAAATTCCTGCTTAAGATTAATTTATGGAATCCGTAGACCGCAAAGAACGTCATATAAACTCCAGGAAATCGGTTGGTTGAATATGGAAAACAGAAGGGTACATCATGCATTATGTTTCTTTCACAACATACTTTTGACAAAAACACCAGCTTATCTCTATAACAAAATCACATATCGTACGGATATACATAATCTGAACATTAGACATAAAGGCAGGCTCACAATCCCTGCTTTTAGAACTGAATTATTCAGACGGTCCTTTAAATATCAAATTTTCGAACTATACAACTGGTTACCAGATAACTTCAAAGCTCTTCACCCAAATAGATACAAATTAACTACTAAAAACTATTTGTTCAATTCTCAGAGCTGAATATATTTACTAAAAACTGTTTGTTTATTTCTCAGAGGAGAATACTTGATTTTGCATTGCTCAGATTGAAATTATTCAAATTTCACAAACAACATGTTGAATTGTAAATGATAGGTTTGTTTATATTTTTTTCTTTTGTCTATCAATCCATTTCTCTCTTTTAGGGGTTAAGTGGAAGAACATTGTCTGCAAGTGTTTGATTTGCAGAAAATGAACTTCGCCCTTTATTTCCTAATATTTCATATCTGTCAATTTTGATGTAATTATACTGTACACATATGGAAATAATAAAGACGATATTATTATTATTATTTCAGACCGATGCCATCTGATTATATCAATCTGTACGTCCACTAACAAATATGAATCAATACTTTCAATTTCTAGTTCAAGCTGTAACTGTTTGCCTGGATGTTTCGAGCTTGTTTTTAGCGAGACCAAGTCATACGGCGAACTCTCCGCCGAATTGAATCATATTTGGATCAACAGCTCTGTGTATGAATCTGAGAAAGATTTCGGTGAATACTATTTGTAAGTATTATATATTATTTCCCATTAAAAAAAACATATTACATGAATTCACCTTGGAAAATCCCCATGAAACAAGTAGGTATTACTGTTACAACTCTAGATGCCATGGTACACTCACCTTTATGAAAATGGCCCAACGAGTCTGACAAAGACAAACATTTTACTTATGTGCTAAAGGTTTGTAAGAGGAGCGGGAGCGAACGATGTGTTTTTACAAGCTTTTATTTAGTTTCACCTGTCCCGATGTCTGTCTGTGGGTAATCAAATCTTACAAGATAAAGAACCCCGCATCAAATATATGGGAAAATGGCTTTCAGCCAATTTAGATTTTTTTTTGGGATATTGTAGTACAAGTCACTAGTAGTTACACGACGTGCAAGTTTAAATTAGTTTCTATGTATAGTTTCGGAGTTATGAATTTTTGAAAATCATAAAAATGGCTGTTTCACTAAAACATAGTAAGGTTCACTTATCCAAGTGTATTACTTTTTACATGACTACTAACTAAATAATAGCATTGGTGGTTCAAAGGAAGTCAAATGATATGTCAGTCAGTCGGTCGTTAGGACAAAAGAAGCCGCCTATGATACAGGGTGGGTCAAAAATAGGAACCAATCTTTATCATTGGTCCCATTAGTGGGACTGAGCATTTTTCATTAAAAATATCTTTATTGGGAGTCTTTTCTTATGACAAGAATATGTTCTTTGGAAGTTTCAACTTTCTTCCAAAACACTGATCGTTTTAAAAAAAAATTTTTTTTATACTTCATGTTTTCAGCATTAGTCACTTGAAACAGCCTTTTTGAGACAATAAATCCGCTTTGAAGCCAAAACTACTTCTGGAAAACTCATAGTAATTGCTTAATATGATTAGCTACAAAAAGCTACAATCACATTTTATACAGGGGGTGTTTACAAATTAAGTTCAAATCGGTTATGCATCTAATATATATGTTTGTTAATTTTTCTTGAATGGACCTGTCAATTTGAATAATATTTTTCAGTTATACTCTAAAGTGAATCACCCTACACTCGTGTGAGTTTCATTAATTTCCTATTTCTGGTTTTTGAAATATAAATATTGGATATTTATAAAAAATATTATCTATTCTTATTTCTTGATGAAATAAATATGATCTTAGAAACCGTATGACTATCAATAGGCCAGTCAAATAGACCGTCAATTCACATCAATTGCAAACATTTCTTTAGCACTGCCTTATGTTGAGACATCCAGTAAAGACTAAATATAAAAATTTGCACACTCATCCGGGGACCGGAAATTACTCAAATTCGCGTAAAACGTTAATTTGCAATATCTCCTTGGACAAAATTGCAAACATTGTGCAAATTGCAGGTATATTCCCTAACTTCTTTTCTACATCCCTTGTGAAATTTGCACACGTAATTTTCAACCGGAAATACGAATAATCCTTGATTACGTTGTAATTAGCGCTAATTCTGATATACAGTAGGCTTCATACACAACCGCTAGCAGTTTATAATCCATCAAAAAATAAAAAGATTTTTCCTTTGAAATTTTTACAAGTCCTTAATAAGCCAGAAAATAAAATATATAAAAATATTTCACCTACCAAAACTTCGGTGATTCGCGGTTTCCGGAATTTTTAACCACTGTAATTACTTGTAATTTTTCAATATACACCCTTCATTCACGGGTTAGATTACACCCTGTACTTATACCAAGAATTTTATTCATTTTGTAGGAAAAATGTGGCAGTGGCGCACTTTTTTTTCCCCAACTCGAAGTTCACCAAACAAATCAAAAGTGAATTGTATGGATTCACCGAAATTCTATGTAAGTATTATTATAAAAATAAACTACAATAAGAGACAGAATTCTGTAAGATACCTATTATGTCATTAAAAAAATTAATACGTCTTATTCATCGAAACAGCTGACTACAAATACCTATACAATGGGTGTATGTTGGTAGAATATCCATCAAACAACTACTTCCCTGGCTATACTTCGACAGATGTTGAACCTGCAAAGTCCTACCAAGGTACTTTGCAAAAAGGTTAAATAAATATTAACCACTTCACTAAGGCTGACCACCTGAAGACCGGTTTCGGGGTATTTTCCCTTCATCAGTGAAGGATGAGTCTAGCGGTCAAATTACTAATGTCTGCGTACCTGACTGAAACAATTAAAATCCATTCACTTCATAGTATTCGTTGGGGTTGCATTGGCAGAATGGAAAACGCCCTTAGCCAACGCCATCTGAACTCAACTACTGCAACTATAACATAACCAGCTGACATGTCATCCTGAGTCTTATACACCTATTGAATAGGTATTTGTACACACTCCCGTCTCTTATTGCAGATTCATATCCTGAGTAGTTGAGTTGAACATATATAAATACAATAATCTAAAAATGACAGATTGGAATTGGCCTATTATTGTAAAGTAAATAAGTAGATTGTTCATCACACAAGTTAATTGCAGTTAAAAGTCAGATTTGTTTTTCAATGCTATTCGATATTTCAATGTGAAATTTTCTTACTGAATATCATGAGAGCTTTAAGGAGTCCTGATATTCTCTTCTATTGCAGAGCAAAGCCATGTTTGTCTCTGTCAATTTTCACAGGCTAACACAGTAGTAGTTTTTCAGACGTATAATTTCCATTTTCACACGACAAAGTTTCAGGCCGATCTCTAAACTTGTTTGTTACTAATTGTACATTAAATTGAGAATTTATTTTTCAGCAAATATTGGAGGACTGCTCGGATTATTTATGGGATTCAGCTTCCTCAGTCTTGTGGAAGTTATCTACTTCATATCTTTGAGAGTTTTGTGTAAACTTTTCAAAAAACAAGATTCCAAACAGGATCAGTTTCATTATAGAGTTCCATCAAAATATCCATTCATCAAATAGTAATGAATCAGAGTGTGATATATTGTAACTTATCGAGATTAAAAATTGTGTTAAATAATTTGGACCTTTTCCTAACAAATTTCAAGAAATTGTAGGTAAATGTTCTTGAATCTCAAGTTGATGGGGAACTACTTCACTGATCTTTGCTGTTTCTCGATGTTGTCTTTCTAATAAGTGTCGTTTAGTTAGTCCAATGAAAACAAAACACAACACATAGGCCTTCAGAGATTTTGTATGACAAAATTAGTACCAAGAAACGTACTGTGCCACCAGACGAAAGACGATCCGTAGTTATTACCCTGTTATGTTTTCTAATCGCAACTATCATTGCTTGATTTATTATAAACATTTAGGAGCAAAAAATCGTTTTTTTTTTTCGTTTTTCGCTTGTAATATGAAACAATCTCGATGCTCTCGTAGAGAATCAAGATGTGAAAAAATGAGTCCTAGCACGACTCGATCGTATTATTAGTGATGGAGGAAACCCGGAAAAATCTGCGTTTTCTAAAAAATTCATATCACCACCATTTTTCAAGTTGTAGCGCAGGCTCTTCGTAACATAGTAATGATTAGCGCCGTTTATTGTGTCGGTTATGGAACGCATTCCAGCGTCTGAGGTCGTCGTGCCTTTTAGAGCATACGCACCAAGCGCGCGATAATTTTTTTTTATATCACTCCAGGTATACGCGCCAATTCTGAGTTCGCAAGAAATATCAACATTTCATTTAAAGAAATTTTGAATATGTAGAATGAAATTAAATAAAGGAAACTGAATTGTATTCAAATAAATTGTTCAAAGTGTCCACCTTCAGCGAAGATACAGGCATTCAGTCCTCTAGTCATTGAATCTCGAACCCGCTCAAAAATTATTGGTGTTTCTTATTGTTTCACAGGCGTCTATTATTCGGATTATTAGATCTTCCTCGTTCACTACTGGAGTTTTATAAAAGTGACTTCAAAAATACAAATCTAGCGGGTTTAGATCTAGGGACCTTGGTGCCCACGTCTGGTTAGGTTCTTCTACACCCCTACCGATCCATCGATTTGGATAGACAGTGTTAAGTAATTCCCTGCCTACAACGCTAAAATGGGCCAGAGCCATCATGCATAAACCACATGCGGATACGAATTTCTAATGGTACATTCTGAAGTAGTCCCGGCAATTCATTTTCTAAAAAGTCTCTGTAAGTTGCGCCATTCAGTCGGAACGGAAGAAAGAAAGGACCTAATATCAAGTAATTATCAATTATTGACGCCCATACATTTATAGAAAATTTTCCAGACCCCAAACATGGTTGTTATGAAAGTTTGTGATAGCATTTCGGGAGAAGTTTGCCTCGTCCGTGAAGAGTACATATCTCAAAAATTGAGGATTTCCAGCCAATATTCTCAAAAACCACTGACACATAGTAATGCGTTGGGGAAGTCTCGTGGCAAAAGAGCTTGTACCCTTTGAATATGGTTAGGATAAAATTGTTGATCGTGGATAATTCTCCAAACTGTGGACTGAGTAGAATTGAGAGCTTCAGCAATTATTCTTGTACTTGTTTCTGGATTCTCCACGAGAGCGTTCAAAACAGCTTCTTCCAATTCTGGGGTTCGGACTGCTCGTGGTCTTCCAATTATATCAGCTGCCCTCTTAAAGCTACCTGTTTCTGCCAAACGACGGTGGAGACTGGTAAATGTTGGAGCTGAAGGCAGTACTCGATTAGGAAATCGCTCCTGGTAAATACGTCTTGCTTCACGCGCATTGCCATCCGCAAGGCCATAAACAAAATGCATATCGGCTACATGAGCATTATGTTTAAATAATCCATTTTTTCAAAACTTACAGAAACTTCAACAAAACAACAAAACTTCAACTGTCACATAATATTTAATTACCAAAACTACTTATTTCCTAAGCATTCTTGTGAAAAATGCAAAATAATGATAATAACTTCAACACGCATCGATTATCAATTAATCGTCTTGAAATTTTCAAGTCCAAATATCTAGAAAACGGTTGCTTATAGCGACTTGTATCAAGGACAGCTTTTTTACGTAGATATCGTAGGAGAATTGATTTTTCTACTGAAAAATGTGCTAGAAGTAGTAGGCTTAAAAAAGTTATGAATCTTCAAAAAAGAAAAAGACGTGTAGGTGGCGCCCCCTACGAGTAAGAGCAATAATAACATCAGGTTCGAATTCGTCACCTCAAAAAACCTCTCAATACCAATTTTCGTTTGATTAAAATTAGTATTTCGAAAGTAATTAAAAAAAAACGAAAATAAAACTTTAACACCTTGTATCTTGGAGACGAATCGTTTCCGGACATATATTTATTTGGACAATTCATATTAGAATATTGTGAGGAATCGCCTCCTGAAGTTTGTCAAAGTACTTTTGAATCACCCTGCATAACCGGAAAAAAAATAAAAATGGGTAAAAAAGTGGCGTCAAGATAGAAATCGTTACGGACATATGCCCCATATTGAGAAATCTTCTTGTGAGCTTTAACTTCTTTTTGTTTCCTTCATTATTTTAACTTATTTTCGAAATTCTTACGGCTTCGTGATCAGGACTTCAACTTCAGTCACAATCCATATTTTCGCTGAAAAATTTTCAATTCAAAAAAATTCGAATTTGCCTCACTTCTCATGGAAACACCCCCATATCTTCCGTAATTATTGGAGTAGAATTCTGTAATTCTGACGATCGTTAGATATACCGAAAATGAGTCTGAATCTCTTCTGGGGTTAAACTGAGTGACATATACTATTATATATACATATATATATATATATATATATATATATATATATATATATATATATATATATACTATATACCGATTTTTGCGAAAAATAGTATTAGGTGGCAAGATAGGCTCAAAATTCTTGCGGATTCGTGATCAGGACAATACATTTGATAACAATCCATAATTTCTATGAAAAAATGTCAGTTCTGAAAAATTCTAATTTGTCTCACTTCTCAAAATTGATTACTCTCGTTTCGGACGTCCATCGTATCAATGGATTCAAAAGGTTTTCACGACGTTTCGAATGCTTGTATCTGCAATCGTCTTCAGGTAAATTTTCTTTATCACATAGTGTTTATTTGCATCAATTTTTGTTTTTGTATTGATCAATGAATCAATCAATGGAGTTTTCTCCTGACCATGACATTTTCAAACTCAAATCGGAACGTCTGAACGTGTAAATGCTAGTCAATGTTTCAGTTCGACGTGCGCAACTGGTATTCGATCCGTCGTTCCAGGTTCCACATGCCGTGGCGTGCATTTCCACCCAGCATTTACACGGAGAGATTTAAATTGCGCTTTTGGAGTCTACGCCCCAAAACTGCTAGAAAAATCGCACGTGTGTTAGGTACTTTATGTGTAATGAAATTATAGTTTAAAAAAACTAAAAAATACGCTTATAAAGCAATAAGGACTAAACAGTTGAAAATAATAAGAGTAAACTCATCCGCCATCTGAAATCTCTGAATTTTGTCCGAAAATATTCATAATAACAAACCTTAGTGCCACCATAAGATATTTTTACTTACAAGCTTTTATTTAGTTTTCACAAATCTTGCAAATTAAATTTGAACCACTTCCAGTTGCCCGATTAACGTGAAATTTGGCAGGTGTTCATAGTTCCCGTGAAAATCATTATGGAATTTTTGAGAAAAAAAAGGCGGCTCTAAGATGGCGGACGAGATTTGTGTTTATGGTCCGATTCGACTCAAAATTAGTATGTGGGGGTTTTCGGGGTCGGATATTATTAATTTTCTTTCAAAATTCACAAATTCAAGATGGCGGCTCTAAGATGGCGGACGAGATTTGTGTTTATGGTCCGATTCGACTCAAAATTAGTATGTGGGGGTTTTCAGGGTCGGATATTACGAATTTTCTTTCAAAATTCACAAATTTAAGACAGCGGCTCTAAGATGGCAAACAAGTTTTGTAATTATGGTCCGATTCTATTAAAAATTGGTATGTGGAGGTTTTTGAGGTCAAAGACTATGCATTTATTCTCAAAATTCATAAATTCAAGATGGCGGCTCCACATGGTTGTGATAATGGAACGATTCTATTCAAAATTGGTATGTCGGGGTTTTTGGAGTCAGAGATTATGAATTTAGTCGAAGATTATTGTTTCTTTGTCACAATTCATAAATTGAAGATGGCGTAGGAGTTAATCTTCAGATGGACTCCTCATTGAAGAACTAGATAGTAGTAAGTATCACTATTGTAACTGAAATGTATTTATGCGCACTCACTGAATACTCAATAACAATTATTCTTTTTTTGCTAATCTCCTGGTTGGTACTCATCACTAGTTGTAGAAATATCACTATATACTCATATTAAGTATTACTTACTATCTACTATGGTAATTGAAATGTATTTATGCGCACTCACTGAATACTCAATAGCAATTATTATTTTTTTGCCAATCTCCTGGTTGGTACTCATCACTAGTTGTAGAAATATCACTATATACTCATAATGAGTATCACTATGGTAATTGAATTGTAATTGAAATGTATCTACGCACACTCACTGAATAATATAACTAATTCTCTTGTAATAAAAATATTCTTTAGATACAATAAATGATATTGATTGATTGATTGAACTAGATAGTAGATCAGAACTTACAGGAAAAAGGCCTCATAATGACTATGCATTAACAAAAATGCATAGATTAAGGTGTACTTACTAAAAAGCACAAAATAAAATAATTAATATAATAATAAGAAGTCATTGGCCAAAAAATTTTATCTTATGTAAAAAAAGCGTGAGGTCCTTGATATCAGTTATCTTAATATAATTATGAAAAGTAAGTACCTAAAGAGCACCCCACGCTTCTTTTACATAAGAAAACATTTTTTGGTCAATGACTTCATTCTTATTATTTTCAACTTTTCAGTTCTTATTGCTTTTTAAGCGTGTTTTTTGTTTTTTTTAAACTATAATTTTATTTTCAACTATTCAGTCCATATTGCTAAAAAAGACTACGGGGGAAAAATATTCGATTATTTAATCCACATGAGATGAAAACTATAACTAAATTTTGGCGAATGTGCATTTGCCTTATCTTGAAATGTAAATTATGCTGTGAATAAAAAGCGTGTTAAAAAAACTCTTCGATTGATTCATCCACATGAGATGGAAGTTATTAATAACTGAATTTTGGCGAATATGCTGAGAACCAGTGCATCTTGTAATTGTAAATTATGCTGAGAACGACCTCAGTGTATCCTACTCCATCATCAGATCAGATCCAAACTACATATACCTACATACCAAGTTTCATTTCGATACGCCAATTAGAAGTAGGTTGAAATTGACTTCCAAGATTTGATTACATTGTTTGTTAATTACAAGTGAAGCTAATAAAAACGTGTTGAAAAATTCAGGCGCTGTCGGGTCATTAGTTTTTGCATAATTGCAATTTTTTTATGCACTTTATTGGAGCAAGCCTGGATGCGATTTCAATTCTTCAAAAACATATTGCAAGTAGAAGTATAGTACTACAAAAGTATATTCTCATTTTGCGTTAAAAGGCTGCGGGAATTACATCATCCACTTCTCATGGGCACGAGCCAAGTCAGCACTTCCCCTTCGACCAGTGTGAAAACAGAAACGGTCGTCGCGCCAGAAACGAAATATTAGTATATGTGCAAGGGTGTCATAAGTTATTCCTTCAAAATCTTCCGAAATGAAATAGCAATTGGAATTTTCTATAGTATTTTGATGGTGATGATGATGAATGGAAGTTTACACACAATTATGATAAAAATATGATAATGGTGTTTCTGATAAATCATAAGATCATATTTATCAGTGGCTATGACAATAACATACAAGATGGGATAAAAAAGGCGTATCAGAAAATTTCTTTTTTATAGTATATTCAGAACGAGCTGAGAAAGCATACCTACCCCATTTTGTATCTCAATACCCACCCTGGAAATTACCCCCGTATTCAAAAAAATCTCCAAAACAGAGGTAATTCATTGTTTCTGGAAATTTATTTCTCACTATATATCCAAAACGAGCTGAAAAAGCATGCCTACCCCATTTCATATTTTGTATTTCGATACTGACCCTAGAAACTACCCCCGTATTAAAAAAATATCCAGGACAGAGTTAATTCATCGTTTCTGAAAATTTCCTTTTCACTCTATATTCAAAACGAGCTAAGAAAGCATACCTTCCCCATTTCGGATTTCGTATCTCAATACTCATCCTGGAAACTACCCCCGTATTCAAAAAATCTCCAGAACATAGTTAATTCATCGTTTCTGAAAATTTCCTTTTCACTCTATATTCAAAACGAGCTGAGAAAGCATGCCTACCCCATTTCAGATTTTGTATCTCAATACTCACCCTGGAAACTACCCCCGTATTCAAAAAATCTCCAAAACAAAGTTATTTCATCGTTTCTGGAAATTTCTTTTTCACTCTATATTCAAAACGAGCTGAGAAAGCATACCTACCCCATTTCGGATTTTGTATCTCAATACTCACCCTGGAAACTACCCCCGTATTCAAAAAATCTCCAAAACAAAGTTAATTCATCGTTTCTGGAAATTTCTTTTCACTCTATATTCAAAACGAGCTGAGAAAGCATACCTTCCCCATTTCGGATTTCGTATCTCAATACTCATCCTGGAAACTACCCCGTATTCAAAAAAATCTCCAGAACATAGGTTAATTCATCGTTTCTGAAAATTTCCTTTCCACTCTATATTCAAAACGAACTGAGAAAGCATGCCTACCCCATTTCAGATTTTGTATCTCAATACTCACCCTGGAAACTACCCCCGTATTCAAAAAAATCTCCAGAAAAGTTAATTCATCGTTTCTGGAAATTTCTTTTTCACTCTATATTCAAAACGAGCTGAGAAAGCATACCTTCCCCATTTCGGATTTCGTATCTCAATACTCATCCTGGAAACTACCCCCGTATTCAAAAAAATCTCCAGAACATAGTTAATTCATCGTTTCTGAAAATTTCCTTTCCACTCTATATTCAAAACGAGCTGAGAAAGCATGCCTACCCCATTTCAGATTTTGTATCTCAATACTCATCCTGGAAACTACCCCCGTATTCAAAAAAATCTCCAGAACATAGTTAATTCATCGTTTCTGAAAATTTCCTTTCCACTCTATATTCAAAACGAACTGAGAAAGCATGCCTACCCCATTTCAGATTTTGTATCTCAATACTCACCCTGGAAACTACCCCGTATTCAAAATCTCCAAAACAAAGTTAATTCATCGTTTCTGGAAATTTCTTTTTCACTCTATATTCAAAACGAGCTGAGAAAGCATACCTTCCCCATTTCGGATTTCGTATCTCAATACTCATCCTGGAAACTACCCCCGTATTCAAAAAAATCTCCAAAACATAGTTAATTCATCGTTTCTGAAAATTTCTTTTCCACTCTATATTCAAAACGAGCTGAGAAAGCATGCCTACCCCATTTCAGATTTTGTATCTCAATACTCACCCTGGAAACTACCCCCGTATTCAAAAAATCTCCAAACATAGTTAATTCATCGTTTCTGAAAATTTCTTTTCCACTCTATATTCAAAACGAGCTGAGAAAGCATGCCTACCCCATTTCAGATTTTGTATCTCAATACTCACCCTGGAAACTACCCCGTATTCAAAAAAATCTCCAGAACATAGTTAATTCATCGTTTCTGAAAATTTCCTTTCCACTCTATATTCAAAACGAACTGAGAAAGCATGCCTACCCCATTTCAGATTTTGTATCTCAATACTCACCCTGGAAACTACCCCCGTATTCAAAAAATCTCCAAAACAAAGTTAATTCATCGTTTCTGGAAATTTCCTTTCCACTCTATATTCAAAACGAACTGAGAAAGCATGCCTACCCCATTTCAGATTTTGTATCTCAATACTCACCCTGGAAACTACCCCCGTATTCAAAAAATCTCCAAAACAAAGTTAATTCATCGTTTCTGGAAATTTCTTTTTCACTCTATATTCAAAACGAGCTGAGAAAGCATACCTTCCCATTTCATTTCGTATCTCAATACTCATCCTGGAAACTACCCCGTATTCAAAAAATCTCAGAACATAGTTAATTCATCGTTTCTGAAAATTTCCTTTTCCACTCTATATTCAAAACGAACTGAAAAGCATGCCTACCCCATTTCTAATTTTGTATCTCAATACTCACCCTGGAAACTACCCCGTATTCAAAAATCTCCAAAACAAAGTTAATTCATCGTTTCTGGAAATTTCTTTTTCACTCTATATTCAAAACAGCTGAGAAAGCATACCTTCCCCATTTCGGATTTCATTTCAATACTCATCCTGGAAACTACCCCAGTATTCAAAAAATCTCCAGAACATAGTTAATTCATCGTTTCTGAAAATTTCCTTTCCACTCTATATTCAAAACAGTCTGAAAAGCATGCCTACCCCATTTCAGATTTTGTATCTCAATACTCACCCTGGAAACTACCCCGTATTCAAAATCTCCAAAACAAAGTTAATTCATCGTTTCTGAAATTTCTTTTCACTCTATATTCAAAACGAGCTGAGAAAGCATACCTCCATTTCATTCTATCTCAATACTCATCCTGGAAAACCCGTATTCAAAAATCTCAGAAATGTTAATTCATCGTTTCGAAAATTTCTTTCACTCTATATTCAAAACAACTGAAAAGCATCCTACCCCATTTCAGATTTTGTATCTCAATACTCACCCTGGAAACTACCCCCGTATTCAAAAATCTCCAAAAAAAAGTTAATTCATCGTTTCTGGAAATTTCTTTTTCACTCTATATTCAAAACAGCTGAGAAAGATACCTTCCCATTTCGATTTCGTATCTCAATACTCATCCTGGAAACTACCCCCGTATTCAAAAAATCTCAGAACATAGTTAATTCATCGTTTCTGAAATTTCCTTTCCACTCTATATTCAAAACGAACTGAGAAAACATGCCTACCCCATTTCAGATTTTTTTATCTCAATACTCACCCTGGAAACTACCCCCGTATTCAAAAATCTCCAAAACAAAGTTAATTCATCGTTTCTGGAAATTTCTTTTCACTCTATATTCAAAACAGGGTGAGAAAGCATACCTTCCCCATTTCAGTTTCGTATCTCAATACTCATCCTGGAAACTACCCCGTATTCAAAAAATCTCCAGAACATAGTTAATTCATCGTTTCTGAAAATTTCCTTTCCACTCTATATTCAAAACGAACTGAGAAAGCATGCCTACCCCATTTCAGATTTTGTATCTCAATACTCACCCTGGAAACTACCCCCGTATTCAAAAAATCTCCAAAACAAAGTTAATTCATCGTTTCTGGAAATTTCTTTTTCCTCTATATTCAAAACAGGCTGAAAAGCATACCTTCATTTCAGTTTCGTATCTCAATACTCATCCTGGAAACTACCCCCGTATTCAAAAAATCTCCAGAACATGTTAATTCATCGTTTCTGAAAATTTCCTTTCCACTCTATATTCAAAACAACTGAGAAAGCATGCCTACCCCATTTCAGATTTTGTATCTCAATACTCACCCTGGAAACTACCCCGTATTCAAAAATCTCCAAAACAAAAGTTAATTCATCGTTTCTGGAAATTTGTTTTTCACTCTATATTCAAAACGAGCTGAAAAGCATACCTTCATTTCATTTCGTATCTCAATACTCATCCTGGAAACTACCCCGTATTCAAAAATCTCAGAACATAGTTAATTCATCGTTTCTGAAAATTTCCTTTCCACTCTATAATCAAAACGAACTGAGAAAGCATGCCTACCCCATTTCAGATTTTGTATCTCAATACTCACCCTGGGAAACTACCCCCGTATTCAAAAATCTCCAAAACAAAGTTAATTCATCGTTTCTGGAAATTTCTTTTCACTCATATTCAAAACGAGCTGAGAAAAGCATACCTACCCCATTTCATATTTCGTATCTCAATACTCACCCTAGAAACTACCCCCGTATTCAAAAAATATCTCAGAACAGACTTAATTCATCGTTTCTGGAAATTTCATTTTCACTCTATATATCCAAAACGCTGGAAACATGCCTACCCCATTTCATATTTTGTATCTCGATACTCACCCTAGAAACTACCCCGTATTCAAAAAATATCCAGAACAGACTTAATTCATCGTTTCTGGAATTTCTTTTTACTCTATATTCAAAACAGGGTCAGAAACATACCTACCCCATTTTGGATTTATGTAATATTTCAAACGAATGCTGCCGGCTGCTATTGTTTTCTTATATAATCACTATCGATGTTTTATTTCAACATAGTCTTATTTCATTTTTGTATTAAGGCATTATTTTAACCAAATTATATTATTTTCTAAGAATGTTGTTACTTTTGCTTACTATTGAGATTTTAGGCCGACATAATTTTTGTTGAGTTTTCATTTCCACTATTTTATTTCAATTCCCGAATATATATAAAATGTGTTGAAGAAAGGAGTTTTATTTTCATCCACAACATACATATGTTTTGAAAAGACACTGGAAAAGAAATTTCGAAAATTGGTGGATTTACTCTGTTCTGGAGATTTTTTTGAATACGGAACTAGTTTCCAGGGTGAGTATTGAGATACAGAATCCGAAATGGGGTAGGTATGTTTTCTCAGCTCGTTTTGAATAAAGAGTAAAAAATAAATTTCCAGAAACGATGAATTAACTCTGTTCTATATTTTTTGAATACGGGGGTAGTTTCTAGGATGAGTATCGGGATACAAATTATGAAATGGGGTAGGCATGCTTTCTCAGCTAGTTTTGGATATATAGTGAAAAATTATTTCCAGAAACGATGAATTAACTCTGTTTTGGAGATTTTTTTGAATACGGGTGTAGTTTTCAGGGTGAGTTTCGAGATACAAAATCTGAAATGGGGTAGACATGCTTTATCAGCTCGTTTTGAATATAGAGTGGAAAGGAAATTTCCAGAAACGATGAATTAACTCTGTTCTGGAGATTTTTTTGAATACGGGGGTAGTTTCCAGGGTAACTATTGAGATACAAAATCCGAAATGGGGTAGGCATGCTTTATCAGCTCGTTTTGAATATAGAGTGAAAAGGAAATTTCCAGAAACGATGAATTAAATCTGTTCTGGAGATTTTTTGAATACAGGGTAGTTTCAGGGTATACTGAATACAAAATCCGAAATGGGTAGCTACGCTTTCAGCTCGTTTTGAATGTAGAGTAGAGAAGAAATTTCCAGAGATGAATTAACTCTGTTTTGGAGATTTTTTTTAATACGGGGGTAATTTCCAGGGTGAGTATTGAGATACAAAATCCGAAATGGGGTAGGTATGCTTTCTCAGCTCGTTCTGAATATACTGTTAAAAAGAAATGTTCAGATACGCCCTTTTTATCCCATCTTGTATGTTATTGTCATATCCACTGATAAATATGATCTTATGATTTATTAGAAACACCATTATCATATTTTTATCATAATTGTGTGTAAACTTTCATTCATCATCATCACCATCAAAATACTGTAGAAAATTCCAATTGCTATTTCATTTCGGAAGATTTTGAAGGAATAACATATGACACCCTTGCGCATTTACTAATATTTCGTTTCTGGCGCGAAGACCGTTTCTGTTTTCACACTGGTGCCATCCCGAGCCTTTCAGATTCCAGGAACCGAATCAGCATTTTTCTCATCCACATTCATTTCTGCTTTTTCTCATAGATTTAGTCTTGATATAACTCTTGTTGTATTCACACCTAATTTTTGTACTTGTAATTTTTAATAAAAGTTTTTTTTGAAAAAACTTCGAAACGAAATACATCATTCGGGTGAGAAATACTTGCAAACATGTCCGAAACGGAGCATTTTAACGCAAAATGAGAATAGACGTTCTGTAGTAACATACTTCTACTTGCAAAATCTTTTCGAAAATTAAAATCGGACCACCTATGATGCATCCAGGCTTGCTCCAATAAATTGCATTATAAAATTCAAATTGCAATTATGCAAAAACTAATAATCCGACAGCGCCTAAGTTTTTTACACATAAAGTACGTATCAATCACTACTATGCCGCGAAGAGCCTGCGCTACAACTTGAAAAATGGCGGTGTTGTGAATTTGAAAATACGCTAATTTTTTCATCGAGATTGCTTCATTAGTTTTCATGTTACAAGCAAAAAACGAAAAAAAGCATGATTTTCCGCACTTAAATATTTATTCAAATTAATCAATGATAGTTGGGAGTAGGAAACATAACAGGGTATAACTACGGATTGTCTTTGGTATGATGGTTTACTGGTACTATTTGTGTCATGAAAAAATATCTAATGATTGATATATTTTTAAAAAGAACATCTGACGGATATTTTGCGAAGAAAGCACGGACTCTGACATCTGAAAAAATAAATCAATTCTTAAGAGAAGCACCGGACGATATATACCTACTAAGAATGGTAATTTTCAGACAAAAATGTACATATTTCACAATATAATTTTAATATTTATTGTTGTAGGTTGTAATGGTAATTGCAATTAGTGGGGAATGTCGAAGAGGTGAATTATTAATTAAGTTAAAATTTAGTGATATAGAAGACCTACATTCCGCTCTAATACTGAAATTACACGACACAAGAACAAAACACCCTTCATATTCGCCTTAAATTTTTTTTACTAATATTGAAAATTTTGCGAGTCATGCACTTTCAACTTCTACGTCTAATTTTAATATTATAGAAAATGTTTCCAGAACTAACTCTCCCAAAATGTTAATTCAAAATTGTTTGAATTTCACAGTGAATTATAAAACTACAAATAAACTTTTTTTCTTAACAATTAGTGAGTTTATACCTACAGCACGTAAAATAAAATAAGGAATAAAATAAAGTAATTTAAAAAGTTAAAACTACACAACATCCATAACAGGTTTATACAGAAAAGTTACTAAATTTCATCTGTCAAAGTGTGAAATTTATTTATTTGGATAAAAGTTGTGCCGAAAATAAGTGATTTAGGGTGAATTGTTTATGCTGGTAAAAAGAAGGAGGCATTTTGAGTGATTTTTGTGCGAGAAAACGGTGCTTGAAAATGAGGTTATTTTTTTTTTTTAAGTACTCTATCTCGGGAACGGTATGAGATCGCCGCATTTTTCTTCCGGATTCGTGTTCAGGAGGCAAAAACACGTGAGAAAAGTTTTTTCCCTATAATCAGAGTGCATGTGTAGAGTAACTTTATATTTACCCCATTCATTAGTAGCGCTAACTAAAAAACTCAAAAAATATGTAATTTAATATTATAATGAATATTTGTTTGGAAATAAACTCAACTGATTTTATGTTTAGCAAAAAGTGTGTTTGTAGAAATGCAATTTCTCTTACGATTAATTTTTTCTTTTTCAGTTAGTTTTAGAAATTACCACCTTTCTGCGCTTGTTGCATAATATTCTAAAGACGGTGTTCGGCTACGTTTCTTATATCATTAACTAGCCGTCCCTGCTTCGCACGAATAGAAAAATCTAAAATCCAAAAATGTACCTTAACCACGTAAGGGTCAATTTATGCAACAATATCACCATCATAGTCCTAGTCATCATAAGGCTTGTTTTGGTTCGCAGTTCTAGCGATTCTGAACCGTTCAAAACAGTCGCACACTCATATATTCGAAGTGGGCTCGCACGAAGATTTCCATGCCACGACTGTCCTACTGCTTTGAACCGATTCAGAACCATTCTGACTGCAAACCAAAACAAACCTACAGTCTCTGTCTGAATCATGAAATCGAGTAATGCTTATGATAAGACGACATATGCATAGATACCCATTTGACAAATGACATTAAAAATGAATCATTTCTACTTTTGTTTCGGAAAAAATTGGTGTCTGAAAGAGGGTATTCTACCTACTCTTTTAGAAATAATTGAAAAATGTCCCCATCTTTTTGTTAAAAAATATTCATTTTTCAAAGACAAAATCGCCATTGGTAATTCGTGGAAAACAGTTGCTGAAATAATGTTAAAGGCTTATTGATGCATAAATAAATATAAAAAAAATCTGAAGACGACTGAGACTTGAGGCAGTTATGACTACGACAACGACGTTTCATAATTTGACGTGTCTCTCAGCTTGAAGCTTGCAAGCAAAAAAAGTTGCTTTGCTTGTATGGCTTTGTAACTCCGAAACGTAATTTTATCTACCTATCACATTATACTAATATTATAAAGGTGACAGAGTATGGATGTTTATTACCACTGAACGCTGAAACTACCGAATGGATTATGGATTGTTATGAAACTTGGCAAATATGTAGAAAAACATAACCTGTAACCGTGACAAATTCAATTTGTACTAATGGGTTTGATTCAAGAAGGCTGTGACGAACTGACAAGTAGCAACTCGAATTGAAATATGAAATTCAATAACGTAGTTCACATAATTTTTACATGAAATCTGAGATTCAAAAACAACCTATCTATGTGGTTTCCAAAGATCATATAACGGAATTTGACCATACAAGAACACTCAAAGAGGTTTATGTTCTAACAAAGTTCTTACCTGAAGCCGAGAACGAAGCCACTTTTTCGTAATTGCATCATTGTTTGTTTCCACTTTTTCACTATCAACTACTATCACTGTTCACTATCACAAGCAGTCCACATCAATTTTCATACGGGAATAATTCCAAAACGCAATTAGATGACTTCCGACAATTTCAAAAAGAACCGAATTCACGTTACCCGAACTACATGAACTGATACATTTTAACAATGATTGGGGCGTGTGCAACGCGATTGTTTTCAAAGCCCACTATAAGAATTAAGAAGTAAGCTACGAGTCGAGATTATTGTTACCGTTTTTAGTAGCTTTTTATGAAGGAACTCCCAACTACCTTGATCGATTTAACTAAATCTGGAATAAGTGTGATTTCAACGAAAATCTTAGGTAGGTACCTAATTTTCATTTTGGTCGAATGAGTTGATTGATTTCTTGGAATGATGTAACCCTCATTATTCAGTGCTTGGATGGTTTTGAAGTGTATATTTCATAAAAACTGTAATTGTAATTTGCCATTATAATATTAACGCACTAGGTTTAAAAAGGCATGAACGCTGGAAATCTAGCACCGTTGCCGTTATTTTCACGTATATCCAACCATAAAAGCAGCCGACTTTATTACGAATATTGAGATTTCGAACTAAAAACTAATTTTTATCAAAATGAATTATAGCTTATATATTATTCAGAGATAGTTCAGCTTTATTAATGGAAACAATAGGGAACATGCATGATTTTATTTTTTCTTTGTTCGGTTCTCAAAAATTACAATTTGTTAAAATAATTCCTCAAATCCCAAAATGTTCAAAGGTGCTCCTTAATTCAAACTCGATTTGACCTTCTCTTGAGTAACTTCCCCCAAACACTAGCGCCAATTGTGGTTGTTTCTGGAATATCAATAGACAATACTATTTCTCACAACCCAAAAATTCAACGTCAATTTTAATGTGTTTCAGTAAACGAAAATATGATGATAAAAATATTAGTACAACTTATAAACGAAGGCAATAGTTGACAGTTCGAAGCAACTAGCGATAAAAGTTTGAACTGTGTGAAGTAACGATGCATACGTCCATCAGAGGCGCTAGGAGTACGTTTTTAAATGTGATGAAAAACATTGAACATTTTTTCAATTTTCAAGTTTGTTGCTGAACTTTCTTGGTGGTAATATTTATGTGCAAATCAAAATATCTTAGAAAAGGGGCATATGCATTTTCCCTATTTTAAAATCGGCTCAGTAGTTCCTGAGATTACCCCCTACATACAAACAAGCACATTTTACTTCTTTATAATATTAAGTATAGATAAGGATAGCCTATGTGAAGCCAAAACAATTGAACATGGATTCCCCAAAACGAGTGAATGCGCATGCTTCAAGAAAAACATTTCTGATCAAAGACGGGATTTTGTTCGTCCATCTTCTTTTTTAAGTCATTGTTTTATGTAAAAAATTACTGGAATATGATAGGCTTGTGCATTGGCGATTGACCTGAAGTGAAAAAAACTGAAAAGTGATATAAAATTCACCGCCCTTCAATTAGAACAAAATGAATTAATTAGCAATAAAATCGAAGACATTAATTGCTTGGTGGTTTTCTGGTGAAAATGACAAATAAATAACCTAACCTTAAATATTTTTGTCATGGTCATGAATCTTGATTAAAATGGTGGATTTATGCACACCAATTAACAAGTAACGAAATTGATGGCATTTATGCACATTCAATTAACAATTGAGGAAGAAAATTAAGCATGCGCACAAGTCATACAACGCCGGAAATTGCCGATCGAGGTTGATCAAAATAGGCTTCAACAATTTCCATTTTTACAGTATAGGTATTTTCAGAAATAAATAAAATTCCAAAAGACGGCACAACCCACAACAAAAACAAACCAGAATATTTTATTTAATAAAAGTTAGGTTAGCTTTTGTCATCGCACGAGCCAATCCACGGTCATCTGCGTACTAATTGCGCACTAGAAGAAAATTTGGTTCAATTAAAGTAAGAAGTTGGCCAACTTTCTACTTGTTACTTTTCTGCATGAACACGTCCATTGTAAAATGATGGTTCAACTTATAATTGCTAATTGTTACTTGATAACTGTTAATTGGTGTTGCATAAATCCACCAACACCCGATAGTCGCGTAAATTAACTAACAGATATAGTCGCACTGCATCTAGAAATGCATCACTTAAAATTGACCATATTCTTGGTTTCGATCAATTTGTTCAGAAGCATGTGTCCGATTCTTTCTCTTGTAAATCATAAACTGTATTTTTGGAGGTAATTGAATCAGTATTGTCCAAATCATCATCAAATAGAATTTTATGAATTTCTGAAATATCCTCTGGGTTGTCTAGAGGAAATATTTTTTTTACGACAGAATAGAATAGAATAGATTTTATTGGTCCATTCAAGAGAACTTTGACAAGTTATAGGACAAGTCACGAAAAAACTCATAAGTAAAAAGATCCAAATTTGTCAATTTAACAAAGTCAAAGCATAATAATATATACAAACAAATACATATACTTATACTAATATATACACATATATATATATCACACATATATATATATATATATATATACACATACACATACACATACATACACACATTGCACATTTAAAAACATCAAAATTCAGACAGAATAAAACACTCTATTAAAATAATCAGTGAACTCATCAATATTGTAAGGACTTATATCTAACATAAGCAACTTGATATTATATTTGAAATGGTCCAACTTGGTAAATCTTTTATATTCATTAGGTAATATATTATACAGCCTAAGGCCCATTATTTGGTATGATTTTTGACACAATGATGTACGATTTCTTGGAATTTGTAGATCATTTTTTATTCTTGTATTGTAATGATGTACCGATTCATTTTTCATGAACTTATCTAGATTTTTGTGTATATACATCAATAGTTCAACGATAAATAAACCATAAACCGTGAGAATATTATACTCTCTGAATAGTCTTCGACAGGAAGTTCTTGAAGATACGTTAGCAATGTTTCTTAATATTCTTTTTTGTGTTATGTAAATATCTTTCATAGAAGACGAGTTACCCCAAATTAAAATACCATATATCAATCTTGACTGAATTTGACAATAATAAAATAATAGTAATGCTTGTTTATCCAGAACATTTCTTAAAACTCTAATTTGATAACACTTGCTATTCAGATTCTTCATGAGATTTACGCAATGAGTGGTGAATGAGAGATTAGAATCAAAATCTATTCCTAAAAATTTAACACAGTTTAATTGTTCTACTGATTCATTATTTATATTTATATCTATTCCGGTGGTACTATTACGATGACGGTTTTGAAAAGACATATATTGAGTTTTGCATGGGTTTAGGAATAAAGAAAGGCTGGATAACCAGTCATAAAGACTCTGGAAAGTGGAGTGAATTGTATCCTGTAGAATACACTCATACCTTTCACGAAACAAAAGTGTTGTGTCGTCAGCATATAAACAAGAGAAGGCTTTTGGTGAAATTACAGGCAAATCATTAATATAAAGCACAAATAAAACCGGACCCAGAACAGAGCCCTGGGGTACTCCAATTTCATTGGGCATATATGTCGATACGAACTGATTTTGAATTTTTTTTTCTATGATTTATTTTGACACTTTGAGTACGATTTCGAAGATACGATTCGAACCAATCATGAGTTTTCCTCTAACTCCAGAATTGTATAGTTTTGCAATAAAAGCTCATGTTGCACGCAGTCAAACGCTCGACTCATATCACAGAATACAGCTGTAGTAATTTCATTTGCTTCCACACCTTCCAAAATTTTTCATGAAGAGAGTATATAGCAGTCATTGTTGAACGACCTTCATGGAATCCATGTTGGTTTCGATTAAGTATATTATTCTTCATCAGGAATCCCATCAAATAATTCAGCATTACATATTAAAATTTTTTCGATATTACAGGAGGCTGAGATACTGGTCTGTAATTTTCCATATTATGTAGGGTGCCTTTTTTGAAAAGAGGTGTTATAAGTGACATTTTCAATCTGCTTGGAAAAATTGCATCCTGAAAAGACCTATTTATGATATGACATAGAGGTTTTGTGATTTGAGTGGAAATACGTTTTATGACATATGCAGATATACCATCTGGGCCAGATGAATGTTTATTTTTTAATTTATGTTTTATCACATGTTCTATCTCCTCTTCATTTACATGCTGAAGAAAAACACTTTTTTTGATGCTAGGAGTAGATATTTTTTGTGATATTATTGTAACGAACCTAGGCCGGACCTGTCGCCTCACACGTTGCCATCGACAGCGATGAGATCATCCCCGGAGATATTCGAGAACCATCCAGTCGCTCTTCCGCGGAAAACAACGGTCAATATTGGAAACAATTGGAACATGCCGTCGCCAACCGTCCGAATTCGAAACATCGAGAATGCTGTATCGGAGATAAATAGACAGCCCTCAAGAGGGAGTAGACAGTCTGAACGAGCCCATACGATCGAGCTATTCAGTGGCGTAGTAATATAAATTTAGTTGTAGATTAAGTGTTAAATAAATTAGTTAAACCAAGTTAAGTTTATTTACGTTACAATTGGTGTCGGAAGCGAGATTTTGAAAATAAACAAGTGATCGTGGAGTGGATAGTCAGAAAAATAAATTGATAGACCTTTTTGTACGCCAAAAATAGACAGTGGCCCGGTTTTCGCGAAGTGGACAATTGTGCGTGGGAATATAAACTGCTACACTGTTCGCGTGAAACAGACAATAGACTGGTGGCCCGTGGAAAAGAATTCGCGAAGTGAATTTTAACAAACTGATAAACTTTT
>JAFIRS010004537.1:0-83573 GCA_018342105.1 Gonioctena quinquepunctata
CCAACCCCCCCCACGCTTTTACAACCCCCCCCAACGAACCGCCCATGACCGCCACCATCATCCCTACCCCCACCCGAAAACCACCCCCTCACTCACTCGCCAAAACCCACCCCAAAATAGGGGTTGCGCCAGAACCCGCCTAGCATATCTACTACAGTCCCTGGTCCTCTCCAGTCGTACTGGTGAAGAAAAAGGATGGATCGACACGCTTTTGTGTAGACTATCGCCAACTTAATAATGTCACGAAGAAGGACAGTTACCCTCTCCCGAGAATAGATGACACCCTAGACACGTTGGCTGGTTCCACGATTTTTTCGACCCTTGATCTGAAGAGTGGATACTGGCAAGTAGAACTGGCTCAGGAAGATCGAGAAAAGACTGCTTTTACCATCGGCTCAGGATTGTGGCAGTTCACCGTTATGCCATTCGGGCTCTGTAATGCTCCCGCCACATTCGAAAGATTGATGGAAACAGTACTGAAGGGACTCTCATGGAACACGTGTCTAGTGTATCTCGACGACATAATTGTGGTCGGCAGATCGTTTGAGGAGCACGTGAAAAACTTGGAGGAAGTATTCCTGCGACTGAGGAACTCCGGATTGAAGCTGAGCCCTAAGAAATGCCATCTGTTCCAAAAATAAGTACGATACCTCGGCCACGTTGTCTCTGTGGAAGGAGTAGCAGTGGATGAACAGAAGTATCAAAGCTGTTAATGGATTGGCCCATCCCAAAAGACATTCACCAACTTCGAAGTTTCCTTGGTTTATGCACATACTATCGCCGATATGTGCTGGGATTCAGCAACATCGCTAAACCACTGACCAAGCTCACGGAAGGCCAAACAAAGTTCCAGTGGCCCGAAGAATGTCAAGACTCATTCAGGAAGCTGAAAGGAGCTTTGATCAACGCACCTATACTGAGCTATCCCTACCCAAAGGAAATTCATTTTGGATACGGACGCCAGCAACGTGGGACTTGGAGCCGTCCTATCCCAGATCCAGGAGGGACAGGAGAAGGTCATTGGTTATTTCAGCAAGACGCTTAGCAAACCAGAGCGCAATTACTGTGTCACCAGGCGAGAGCTGTTAGCTGTTGTAAAGGGAGTGGAGCACTTCTACAAGTACGTGTATGGAAGAAGATTCCTGTTGAGAACTGACCATGCAGCTCTCAAATGGCTCTTACAGTTCAAAATCCTGAGGTCAAGTAGCACGTTGGATCGAGAGACTCCAAGAATTCGATTTCAAGATCGAACATCGAGCCGGAACTAGCCATAAGAATGCAGATGCCTTGTCACGAAGACCATGTCCAGATGATTGCTCACATTGCCGACGAGCAGAAGAGAAAGAAGCAACACTTTGTAGAACCGCGGCAATGGATGACAACTGGAATGACAGCAAGATCCAGAAAGACCAAGAGAAAGACCCCGACCTTGGCTTAGTTGTCAGCTGGAAGAAGGGCAATCGAAGACCATCATGGCAGGAAGTCGCAGGTTACTCGCCGGCTGTTAAGTCCTATTGGGCACAATGGAACTCTCTTATTCTGGACAATGGGATCCTGAAACGTGTGTTGGAGGCCGATATTGGTGGGGAAGACAGACGCCAAATAATTGTTCCAGGAACAGAAGAGAGGAAGTGCTGCGAAATCCATGATGGAGTCGCTGGAGGACATCTGGGAGTGACGAAGACCCTGCAGAAAGTGAGGCAACGGTTTTACTGGACCAATTGTCAAGCTGACGTCCAGGACAGGTGCAGAAAGTGCGCTGTATGCGCTGCTAGCAATGGACCTCGAATACGACCCAAGGCCCCGATGCGTCAGTACAACGTAGGCAGCCCGTTCGAGAGAATCGCCATTGACATCGCCGGCCCGTTTCCCGTATCCGACCACGGGAATAAATACATCCTTATGGCAATGGACTACTTCAGTAAGTGGGCGGAAGCCTATGCCCTGCCCAACCAGGAAGCCATCACCGTCGCCGACGTCTTGGTGAAAGAGTGGATATGTCGATTCGGTATTCCAATGGAGCTGCACTCGGATCAAGGCAGAAATTTCGAATCCAACCTGTTCCAAGAAATATGTCTCTTGCTGAACATCCGCAAGACAAGAACCACGGCCCTACATCCGCAGTCCGATGGAATGGTGGAACGGATGAACAGGACGATCAACCGCCACTTGTCCAAGGTTGTCTCTGACCATCAAAGAGACTGGGACCAGTATCTTCATTTGTTCCTGATGGCCTATCGATCTGCAGTACACGAATCAACCGGTCAAACTCCTGCTAGTATTATAATGGGCCGAGAACTGCGACTGCCTTGTGACCTGAAGTTTGGGATACCGCCAGGACAAGACACTGCGGGAGAGGACTACGTCAGCAAACTTCGGCAGAGAATGGACGACATCCACGAACGAGTCCGGTTGAACATCCAGAGTGCCAGCGATAAAATGAAGAAGACCTATGACATCAAGGCCGACGCTGGAGGGTTTAAGGTAGATGACCAGGTTTGGCTGTACAACCCCAAACGTCACCAAAGTTGCGGAACTCGTGGGAAGGCTCGTATAAAATCGTGAAAAGGATAAACGACCTTGTGTACCGAATCCATAAGCCACCCCGAGGGAAACCAAGGGTCGTCCATTTCAACAGGTTGGCCCCTTACGCTGGAAACCATGACCAAGTTCGCACCCTCAAGCCACCGGAGGATGATATGACGTTCGAGAAGTTTATGTCCTTGTATTCAAACGGGCAGAAAGATCTACATGGGGTTACTAGAGAGGAGTCACGAGACCTTTTCGAGGTGCCTGCTGACTACGCACTAGCGCACTGTGTGGCAGAAGATCTTCGAATGTCCAGGGGCATCGCCGTAGTGTTCTCCAAGAAATTTGGTCAACTCCAAACACTGCGGGAGCAGAATCCAGAAGTTGGTGGGGTGCTGCAGCTGAAGAAAGGCCAGAGAAACATCTACTACCTAGTTACCAAGAGGCATTCCCAAGATAAACCGTCCTATGAAGATGTCTGGAAGAGTCTCACCAAACTAAGAGATACTATGGTGGACCAGAACCTGGTGGATCTAGCAATTCCAAAATTATCCTGTGGTATTGATGGGTTGGACTGGAGAGTCATAAGAAGTATGCTGGAGGCGATATTCAGATCCAGCGGCGTCAAGATTTTGGTTTGCTGTAACCCTCTTCCACGACCGATCATGAAGACCGTGGAGTGTTACTTCCATCGAACTTCACGGTGCAGATATGGGGAGTCATGCAGATATCGTCACACTCCAAGGATGAAATTTCGGGACGAAATGTCTTTAAGAAGGGGGCAATATAACGAACCTAGGCCGGACCTGTCGCCTCGCGCGTTGCCGTCGACAGCGATGAGATCATCCCCGGAGATATTCGAGAACCATCCAGTCGCTCTGCCACGGAAAACAACGGTCAATATTGGAAACAATTGGAACATGCCAGAATTCGAAACATCGAGAATGCTGTATCGGAGATAAATAGGCGACCCTCAAGTGGAGTCAGAACAGTCTGAACGAGCCCATACGATCGAGCTATACAGTGGAGTAGTAATATAAATTAAGTTGTAGAATAAGTGTGAAATAAATTAGTAGAACCAAGTTAAGTTTATTTACGTTACAATATTAACGTATATCCATGGAAATAGAAGGAAACTAGAATCGAGATCAGAAATCCATAATTACCATATCAGGGATAACGAATAACAATATGCTTACTACCCAAAAACACCATCATGCAAAGTATGAAAAGTCTCCTAGGTTTGTTGGTATCCGTCTCTATAACATGTGGCCAAGCGATATAAAGACACTGTCATCTCAAGTTTTTAAAAAACAGTTGAATATTCCTGACAGAAAAATGTTTGTAGTAGATGAATTCACACTTGAGGTTGGTAATGCGGGATCACTTGCATTGAGACAAATTTATTTTAATATGTTATTGTATGCGTGTGTTTCACAACATGTATCACATTTCATGCGCTACTGATATTCATATGTGTTAGTTCAACTGACCTGACCTGTTATAGCTATTAATATAACGAGATTATTATGCGATTTACAATAGTCGAGGACATTGCTAGGTGACGAGGCAACAGCCGAGTCACCCGCAATGTCCGAGACGGTGTTAAATCGCTAATAATCGAGTTACATTCAAAGCTTTATCGAATCATTGACAACGGCAATGCGAAAATAAAAGCAACAAGGTTTTATGTCATTTCATTTTGGCATTTCAAAAAGTCATCATTAAAATCATGCAAGATTTTGATATTCCTGACGATATATTAGCTGCAGCCAACACTATAAGGTTGAACTTGCTTCCGGACAAATCTAAAATCTATTATGAAACAGAATATCGGCAGTTTTGTAACTATCTGATGATCGTGGACGCTAAAGGCAAAGGTGTATCCATCAAATTTGAAAACTGTCAAAATATTGTTTTACATGTTCGTGAAAACTAGTTCTAATATTATTTGGTATCTAACGTATTATGCTTTCGTAACTAACGTATTAAATTATGGTAACTAATGTATTATGGGTAACTAAGGTTTTATGTAGGTTTTGGTACGTTTATGATGTTGATAATTATTAATAAAGATTTCATATAAAAATCTCTTAATCTTCAATGATACGATAAACATCATAAACGTACCAAAACCTACATAAAACCTTAGTTACTCATAATACATTAGTTACCATAATTTAATACGTTAGTTACAAAGCATAATACGTAATACCAAATAATATCAGAACTAGTTTTAATGAACATGTAAAACAATATTTTGACAGTTTTCAAATTGATATACCTGCCCTTCACGTCCACGATCATAGAAGTTACAAAACTGCCGATATTCTTCTTCATAATGGATTTTAGATTTGTCCGAGCAAGTTCAACTTATAGTTGGCTGCTATATATCGTCGGAATATCAAAATCTTGCATGATTTAATGATGACTTTGAAATGCCAAATGAAATGACATAAAACTGTTGCTTATTTCGCATTGCCGTGTTCAATGATTCGATAAAGCTTTGAATGTAACTCGATTATTAGCGATTTAACACCGTCTCGGACATTGAGGGTGACTCGGCTGTCGCCTCGTCACCTAGCAATGTCCTCGACTATTGTAAATCGCATAATAATCTCGTTATATCAATAGCTATAATAATTATTAATAAAATTTCATATAAAAATGTCTTAATCATCAATGATACGATAGATGTGTTTTTTAATGGTTTCCTGCCATTTAATTTTTTTTTTTTTAAATTTTAATATGACCTGTCCCATCTACCAATCTATCTATCTATACTATTATGACACTCTATTTTTTCGTATTGTATTTGTACCTGTTGAGCTCAATTTAATAAATTTTTTTTTTTTCGTTAACTTGTTATTGAATCAGACGTTATACATCATCTTTACGTTTATATATTTTTTTCGATACATCAAGAATAAGTACCTATATTTTACTGATTATGGAAAACTGTAATTTGTTACCTACTAGAAGATAAAAAGGATTTTTCAGTTTAAAAAAATAGTATAAATGAAAGATTTTTGTATAAAGTGTATGATTTTCTCAAGTTTGCAAGCGCTTTCGACTTTCGTCATCTTCAGTACTTCCTGAAAGTAAATACTCTGATTGACTGGTTTGAAAGACTTTAAATTTGAATTTAAATTTATAGGTTAGGAAAATTCTTTGAATTTTGTAAAAGTTTTTGAGTACTTACATGTCAGGTGCAGGAAGTAAAACAATAGATGAGTACATTGTTAATCAAATGATTATAAAATTGGCTTAGCATCTAACGTATCACATGTGGGAATTCAAAGGCCAGGTGGATATGTCAATGTCTTAATGACAAATGATTTGATTCTAAATGTCAGCTGTCAATGAGAGGAATAAGTAGTGCCAACTTAATGAAATGGAAATTGAGAAAGAAGTTCTGTGAAGAAGCTGACATTTAGAATCAAATCATTTGTCATAAAGACATTGACATATCCACCTGGCCTTTGAATTCCAACATATGATACATTAGATACGTTAGCCAATTTTATGATCATTCGATTAACAATGTACTCATCTATTGTTTTACTTCCTGCACCTGACATGTAAGTACTCAAAAACTTTCACGAAATTCAAAGCCTATAAATTTAAATTCAAATTTAAAGTCTTTCAAACCAGTGAATCAGGGTATTTACTTCCAGGAAGCACCGAAGATGGCGAAAGTCGAAAGCGCTTGGCAAACTTAAGAAAATTATACACTTTTTACAAAAATCTTTCATTTATTCTACACAAGTGTATTCAGCTTCCCACATTTAATAAAAAAATGGTAGTTTAGAAATACTCAATGTCTACGAATTTACTATGAAGTACCATTTTCCACACTCGTTAGTAAATATAATATTTTATACCAGCGAAATAATTTTTTAAACCGATCCGTCAATAAAACATATCATCTTGTGAAAATTTAATAATATCGAGTACGTCTTTGCTTGTGGTCGGCCCCCGTTGGGCCTTATCGGCAATGAATAATAATGAGTTTCTTAGATGTTTGGCAATACTATGCATACAAATGTGAAGTTGAATAAAAGCTCGTAAAAATCTAGTGATATCATTTGAAGAATTCCACAAAAAAAACCATTCCCTCTATCGGACTACAAACTTATCGATTGCCATCGAAAGAGCCATAAACATAAATAAACATAAATCGAAAATCGTGGTTCCATTATTCCAGTCGAAGAAAAAACCTTCGACCTTACTTCCGTCTCCGAATTGCTTTCGATCCGGGCGGCTCGCACATCAACACCCCTTCGTCGAAAATTTCGTGCAAAAAAGGAATATTGCATGATGTGTGAAGGGGTCGATCGCGAGAACATATGCCACCGATCAAATTGGATTGTGTAAAATTCCTTTGTTCGAAATTTTACGATCTTGATCTTCCTTTGTTCGATAGTGGACCACCTGAGATTTCTTTTCAAACGTGCCGGCGCAAAAAAATATTCGGGATATTTACGACACGGCCTATCATCGAGTTTGAAATCGCGAGGGACTCTATTGATACAATGTATCGCTTCTGGATCGAGATGTATAGGGAATTGCTTTAAAAGGGGTGAAATAATGTTATCCAATTTCAAAAACATTAACAAGTTTTATATAAAAAAAAAAACTTAGTAATGTACTGGCAAAACATTTTTATTCAAGGTAGAATAGAAGAATAACAAGTAAAGTTTTTCAGTTCTATATTCACAAGGTATTGCATTATAAAACAAATACTTCCAATGAAAATATGAATGAAAACGAGGAAAAGTTAAGGAGACATTAAATGCGATTCATTGTGCATTCATTTATTTAAATCTCACCACCAAATTCATTAATTGAATCCACAAAAGATTTTGGAACGTAGTTCCTTATCGCGCGTTGCGAACGGGGGCTAGACGGAATAAATTAAGACCAAAAGTTGTAACGAGACTTTCGGCGTGCGCGTGTTTCTCTGTCTGTCTCTCTCTCTCTCTCTGTCATAGAAAGCAAGCCAGTTATTTTCGTTTCGTCTTTCTATTTCACATTGAACAGTGTGGTGTCGCGACGATTATTTTTGTTGAATGTATACAGGTTTTTTGTACATAATAAATAATAAAAAATAATAACAATATTGAATCCTGACAGTGTTTCTGCACAAGTTCCGGATATTGCTGATGGAGTTAGGTAAGTAGAGATTTTATACAGACAATAATAAATGCTTATGTATTTTTAGCAAGTACGCATTATAACCTCTCTTTACTATTGTGCTAACCAAGTCATACGCGTTATAATCTCTCCATTATTGTGTGTTTTGCAAGTGTACGCGTCATAACTTTAAAAAATTTAAAAGCAAATTATATTTTAATATTACAATATCAATGCGTATGTATTTAGCAAGCCGTGCGTGTTCTAACCTATACGCTGTTGTGTTTACAAAGTCGAGAGAGTATATATATATATATATATATATATATATATATATATATATATATATATATATATATATATATATATATATATATATATATATATACACACACTCTGTTGTGTTTACAAAGTCCCGCGCATCTATGACGTGTACGAAAGAATAGACAGACAGAGTGCATATATATATATATAAATATATATATATATATATAAAATACTATTATTACTTAAAAAATTTATTACAATTCCTTCACTAATTAATCGAAAGGAACTTCGTTTCATCCGGGTGTCCCTTGACACCTCTCAAGTTTTTTTTCTATGGTCCGTTCTGAAAATTCTTTCCCCACGTATTTCTGTTCAGAAAAATGCACTTCTTCTCCGCACTAGTATGAAAATAGTTATTTATACAAGAATAAAAAGAGGCATTATATTCGAGTTGTATGCATGACTCTTTCAAATACTTTGGTTTTTTAATATAAAAATGAAAATAACCTTATTATAAACGTTTTGAAAGAAAACGACCAATTTTATTGTTTTGGCAGTGACAGTGACATTAAGCTAAATCATTTCAGTCAATCGCAATACATACCTACCAGGAAAAATTAGAACAAATATTAGGTTGTCAGGGTGCATAGTAACAATTTCAATTATTGAAGTCGCCAATTCTGTAAAACCGTAATGAGAGAATTTTCGTAAATTTATAAAATATCGCTTTTATTATGAATGAAGAAAGTGATTTTAGTGATACCTCTTATATTCCTGCCGATGTGATGGAGTCTGCGGAAGCAATAAGCTTAGAACTTCTACCAGTTGAGTCCAGACTGATATCCGAAAATAAATTTGATGCATCAGATAGTTGGTGTTCTCAGAAAAAAAATATTTATGGTATCAGAACCCGTCATTCTGGCGTATTTGGGAGAAAAATCTAAAACTATGAAGTCGTCAACCCTGTGGTCGAAGTTTTCTATGTTAAAATAACTTTAGCTGTTAACAAGAACATACATATAGGTGATTTCTCAAAAAAGTGCTGGCTATAAGCCGAAAAAGGCAAACGTTTTCACGAGAGAAGAGAGATAATTTTTGCTTGATGCTGCGGATGAAAATTTTTTATTGATGAAAGTAGTTATGATTATAGGATGGTCAGGCGCCTGGCGCCGTGACGAACTTTCTAAAATGACAATACATGATATTGAGGACAAGGATTCTTATATAATTGTTAAAATTCCTGATTCAAAAACGAAAATACAAAGAACACTTGTAGTTCCAAATAACAATGAACACAAATTTAATCCAGCTGAAATTTGCCGTCAGTACATGTCACTGCGTCCTAAGATAGTAGAAAACCCTAGAATTTTCTTCAGTATAGGAAAGGAAAATGTAGAGTCCGTAGAATCCCGAGTGTAATTGCATCATTTCTGGGATTACCTGATACTGAAAAATATACTGGCAATAGTTTCAGAAGGTCCTCTGCGTCGCTTTTAGTTGGCTCAGGGGCTGATATTTTGAGACTCAAACATCATGGTGGATGGCGATCGTCGACCGTTGCAGAAAGCTATGTGGAGCAGTTCGTGGAAGAAAAAGTGAAAATTGGAAACGGTATTTTTAGTGGAAATGTCGAAGTCGAGAACAATAATACTATTTAATTCAGTATTACCAAATCATCGTTTGGAATTAACATACAGAATAACAGCAAATGTACTATTGATATGAATATTGTAAAAAATCAGTATGGATGGAATATGATTGTAATATGTTTAATAAAAATCGATTGAAATGAGAATGATGGGTCTTGTGTATTAACAACGTAGGTCTGTACTTTTTTGCACGCCGTCCAGATTTTTTTTTGTACTCTGTTTAAGATGTCTAAAAACCCTGGTGAATGAACTGATTCGATATTGTTTAGATTTTTGAGGGGACACCACCTGTTACTTCTCTCTCTGTAGTAGATGGCGCCGTCCAAAAATGTTTGTCTATATTCTCGCTTAATGTCAGAACCTAATTTCTGACATCTGCAGCAACTTATATGGAATTATTTTCAGTGTTTTGTCGGTATCTATGAGTTTTCCATCTCTTTGAAATGAAATCTTGTTTAGCTTATTCCTGAGTTTGATCTTCAAACAATCACTCGTTAATCAGTTCATTAGTGCGTGAGGAATTGTTCATTTTGAGGTAGTGTAGTGTGTAAGGATAGTTTTTGTAGAATGGGCCACATTTGTATTTTGTGTGGACTAAAGCCGCAGATTTTTCGAGAATTTTCGCCTGTATTCAATACCAAAAGCAAGTACAAATCTTGACTAATTGACTTATAATGATATTTCCATAGTTCATTATATTGTATGCATTGAATTTTTTATTTTCTGCAATTTAATGACAATTTCATTTCCAATTCCGTCTGTCAAAATGAAGTCAACCTCAAATTTAAATCGTACAAAATACGAAAAACAACACGACAGTGCTTTCTTTGTACAATGTTCGGGGACTTCGAATTCTAGCTTTGCTATCGGTGAAGTTTGACAGATGTCTCTTTCCAACCAATAGCAAAGCTAGAATCAAAACCCGCGCACAGTTCGCCTCAAAATGAAATCTGAGGAAATAAATATACCCTGTTACTGAATTGAAACTAAATCGAAATTGGCGCCATCTGACACGCTACTAATCTCTATTATCAAGTAGGCCAAGTGTCGCCAAGTCGATCCCAAACTTCTACAGGTATAAGTGCAAGCACCAGGGTTTTTATACATCTTAACTCTGTTCAAAAGTAGCTTACTTTTGACATTTAAAACTCATCAAAGATGACACATTTTTGACGTAAGTATTGAAAAATAGATTTTTTCGTATCAAGTGCATAAAATATGTGTTTTTTAATGGCATATAAGAGTTGATTATTGGCCGAGATCACCAGGTCGAGGACAAAAATTCCATCCAAATAAAAAATGATTTTTTTATTTTCAAGCGATTCTTAGAAGCAGCAGGAAGGGTGAAACATTTTCTGGAATTAATTTTGGAAGTAAATGTTCAAACTTCATCATCAATCAACATTTTCATAAATGGAATACTTCTATAATTGATTAACTCGGTTGACAATGAATTCTTCATAAAGTAATGTTCTATGTTTATTTCCGTTAATCATTTATGCAGTAATTTTTTTTTCGCGGTGAAAAAAAGGCTTTTTTTACGGTAAAAAAAAGCAGTTGTACAAAATAGTTCTTCATAACACAAGAATATAAAGCGACTCTTTTTTTAGAAATTAGAACAAATATTAGGTTCTCAGGGTGCATAGTAACAATTTCAATTATTGAAGTCGCCATTACTGTAAAACCGTAATCAGATAATTTTCGCAAATTTATAAAATATCGCTCTAATTATGGATGGAGAAAGTGATTTTAGCGGAAGCAGTTAGCTCAGAACTTCTACCAGTAAAGTCCAGAATACTATACGAAAAAGACTATGATGCATTTGATATTTGGTGTTCTCAGAAAAAAATATCTAAGGTATCAGAACCCGTCATTCTTGCATATTTGGGAGAAAAATCTAGAATATGAAGTCGTCATCCCTGTGGTCGAAGTTTTCTATGTTAAAATCAACTTTAGCTGTAAACCAGGATATACATATAGGTGATTATCCCAAAGTGAAAGCATTTCTTAAAAGAAAACGTGCCAGCTATAAGTCGAAAAAGGCAAACGTTTTCACGAGAAAAGAGCTAACTAAATTTTTGCTTGATGCTACGGATGAACAATTTGTATTGATGAAAATAGTTATGATTATGGGATTGTCAGGCGCTTGTCGCCGGGACGAGCTTTCTAAAATGACAATACATGATATTGAGGACAAGGATTCTTATATAATTGTTAAAATTCCTGATTCAAAAACGAAAATACAAAGAACATTTATAGTTCCAAATAACAATGAACAAAAATTTAATCCAGCGGAAATTTTCCGTAAGTACATGTCAATGCGTCCTAAGATATCAGAAAACCCTAGATTTGTTCTTCATTATAGGAATGGAAAATGTACAGTTCAAAAGGTTTGAATAAATAATTTTGCAAAAATTCCGAGTATAATTGCATCATTTCTTGGATTATCTAATACTGCAAAATATACTGGCCATAGTTTCGCTACTTGAAAGTCATCAAAAATTACATATTTTTGACGTAAGTATTGGAAAATAGTTATTTTTGTATTAAGTGCATGAAATAGGTGTTTTTTCAATGGCATATGAGAGTTGATTGTTGGCCCGGACCACAGGTCGAGGATAAAAATTCCATGGGCCATGAAAACACGAATTTTTTCTTTTCAAGCGTTTCTTGGCGGCAGCAAGGTGAAACATCTTCGGGAATTTATATTGGAAGTAAATGTTCAAACTTCATCATCGATTACAGTTTTTATTAATGAAATTGTTTTATAATTAATTAACTTGCTTGAAAATAAGTTCTTCAAGAAGTAATATTTTATGTTTATTTCTGTTAATAATTTTTAAAGTGAAATTTTTTTGGCGGTGAAACAAGGCTTTTTTTGACGGTGAAAAAAATACAATAAGGAATCTTAATTTATTTGCAACTTCGGAAAAGTAATTTTTTGGGTCCTGAGAAAGTTTTGGTTTATAAGCAGTAAGTTTTTTGTACAATTCACCAACCCTTTTGAACTAGCCTCTATAACGTTTTATATCCACTTCCCATTTAGAGTTCTTCAACGATCAACAAACATTTAGTGAAAGAGTGATACCTTTTCAAAGTGAAGCATATTATTTTGAGTAAGAAAGTGTATTCAAATGGATATTTCCAAAGAATATTTACTAGAATTTAGTACGGGAGTATGCGCTGTTTACGAACAAGTACTAAAAATGGATGTGAAAAGTATAAAAGCATTTTTAGCTTATTTTTTGAAAAGCTCCAAAATGTGAGCCAATTATATTGTGGTCGAGTAAATTTTTCACTAAAGTCATTTTGCACCGTTTCAGTAATTTTACTGTTGACTTCCGTCGAATTGTTTTTACAAACAAAGTAATGAACACTGATTCATGATCAGGGGCACAGATGATAATATAGCCACACCTAATTCCCCTTTCTATTGCTGCAAACACAGTTTTTATTGGCCGACGCCATTTTCTTTTGCAATGACACATGTCGATCAAGTGCACTTTGAAATATGCACGTTGAGAGTTACAGTACATCTTGTTTTCGGTATATTTAGGTACGTTGTGTTGAAGAGTATTTTTGAATTATTCACGTATTATCCAATTGTGTGCTGCGTTGGCGCATTATACACAGATATTCATTACTCGTTATGTTCTTGTTTGCTTAATATTCTGAAGACCATTTGAAGTTGGTGGTACCTAGAAGGTGGATTATTTCTGATATTTCAAAATATGAATGATAATACGGGCGCAAATAGGATTGGAAAAAAAATATAAAGTACCTTTCACATGGTCTGGAAAATTGAAAGTAGATATTCAAATTTTCTAACAACTTCATCAGACTTCATTTGACAGGTTACAGACAGTTATCCAAGGAAAAGCTCTGAGTTTTTTGTGAGAGTTCTGCAATAGTGCCATGGATGCTTCTAATTGATAATGAAAAATCATTAGCTGGATATGACGAAGATGATGTTACAAAAGATCAGGCATCATTTATAATATCGCGTTGAATAAAAATTATAAATCTGATATTCATTGATATTTGTATAAACTTGTCACCACACAGGATATCAGGCCACCCCTGTAACTTCTGCATTCGTGAACGGATTTTTCTGAAATTTGGTACAAATATATAAGAAACCATTTCGGATTTGATCACATTACAATCCAATATGGCGGACTACCGGTTTTTCTGGAAATGCCAGTAACTTTGTTTTTTCAAATGGAACACCCTGTATACTTTTACATATTCAAGTTCAACAGGTCAAAACAAGTCCAAACCTTATGTCAAATGTCATTTTTTTTAACAATTGAAATTAAAATTGTTTTTTCATTTTACCACGTGGATAAATGAGATTTGGTCGAAGCTATTCACAATGAGTCGCAAATGACAGATTTTTTTTTTCTGAAAAATCATTTTTTGTGTCATTTATTGATGAATCAATTCAGTCACATCACATTTTGATCAAAAATTAATTTTTTTCAAATGAAACTCCTATGGGCCACTTACCTAGAACATTCATTAAGGAAAAAAATTACATATCATTTTTGTATTTCGGTGCAGTAACAAATTGAATATATTCAAAAATCTACAACTAGTTCATGAGTTTCCTTGCAGTTCGAATAATTTTTCAACTTGGTAAGCTGCGGCAAACAACATTTCTGAATCTTGTCAACTAATTGTGTTTCGCTGTCATCTTTCATCTCAACTCTCGAAAATTTGTTAACTTCCGAAACTTAGTTTAGTAGAAATGTAAAATCAAAATTATAGGTTCACAAGAAGTGAACAAGTTGATATGTTATTAATTTACGGAGAATGTCTTTGAAACAGTGTCGCCCCTTGTCAGTTATACGCTGAACGATACCCACACAGAAAAGAACCCAACAATGGATAAGATGATCGTAAGTGAGGAGGCAGAAATGAACGTTTTGCTTATGTTGATTTTGATCCAACTGCTTCGACGCGGGCATTGGAATACCAATGCAATGTAAGTCGAGAAAATGCTAGAAGAATTAAAAAAAAACACCATTATCGTGCTTATAAGTATAACTTACACAATTAGTTGACAAGATTCAGAAATGTTGTTTTCCACAGCTTACTAAGTTGAAATATTATTCGAACTGCAAGGAAACTCATGAACTAGTTGTAGATTTTTGGATTTATACAATTTGTTACTGCACCGAAATATAAAAATGATATGTAATTTTTTTCCTTAATGAATGTTCCAGAGAGACAGGTAGGTGGCCCATAGGGGTTTCAGTTGAAAAAAAATAATGTTTGATCAAAATGTGATGTGACTGAATTGATTAACCAGTAAGTGACACAAAAAATGATTTTTCGGAAAAAATCAAGTTTTTCTGTTATTTGCGACTCATTGTGAATAGCTTCGACCAAATCTCATTTATCCACGAGGTAAAATAAAAAAACAATTTTAATTTCAATTGTTTTAAAAAATGACATTTGACATGAGGTTTGGACTTGTTTTGACATGTTGAACTTGTATATGTAAAAATATACAGGGTGTTCCATTCGAAAAAACAAAGTTACTGGCATTTCCAGAAAAACCGGAAGTTCGCCATATTCGATTGCAATGTGATCAAATCCGAAATGGTTGCTTATATAACTGTACCAAATTTCATAAATATCCGTTCACGAATGCAGAAGTTACAGGGGTGGCCCAATATTATGTGTCACCCGGTAGTTATAAATTCGTATTTTAGAATAAATTTTCACTTAAATTGATGCCAACCTTTGAGAGCGTATTCTTGAAAAAATACCATAAAAAGTCTTTGATACCCAGTATTATGAATAATTTTTCACATTAATTTGTGCCAACCTTTGAGAACGTATTTTTGAAAAATACCACCAAAGTCTTTGTTATCCAGTTACGCCCATCACAAATAATTCTTGTGATGAAAATAGTCGTAGTATTCGAACCTACTGTATATGTATCAACGAAATACCCTCATATTCACACAAACAGCCAAATGCATCCATGTTTTCCACTTCTCTTAATCCATTGAATTGTTGATCCCGTAGAATCCTCTTAAAAAAACGACTCGCCTGCGGGGAAGCCGACGCGTAATTTTTCATTATTTGCGGAAAATATAAATCGTTTCACTGGATTATCGGAATGTTCTCTCGATGATCCACATAATCCCCCATCGGCTTGGTAGCGGGAAAGTGGCATGTATATAAAAAACAAACCAAATAAACCGTCCCATCCACTCGTAGAAATAAAAGAAACAATACTGTTGTGTTTCGACATCAATCATTGACAACTGGAAAGGGGTTGTTGGAATCGCCCCCTAACAGGTTAAGCAAAACTTCTACCTGGGGTGTGCTACTGTTACGCTAACGTTTATTATAGAAATTGTCATGCTCCACTTTTAACGGGACAAATAAATCATGAGCGACACCTCTTATCCATAGTCTCCATCAACTGAGGATGACTGACTGTGTCGAACGCTTTTGCTAGACCTAGAAACACCCAGCATAGGACTGTTTTCAAAAACGTTTTCATAAATTTTAGCCATTCATAAAGAGATTGCATGCATGCAATATTGGTCCAGCTAATTATTGTTAGTTCCTGAAGAAGACCGTGGACACGGTCAAAACGTCGACAAAATAAATGTTTATCCCCTAAAAGAAGACTGTCATTCACAAAAAGAACCAAAACCCCAAGAAACTCAAACTCCATTATATATATATATATATATATATATATATATATATATATATATATATATATATATTTATGTATATATTGTTATGTTTAGAATTATTTGTTCAATGTAAAAAGAATAAAAAGTGATATAATGATACTTATATATCACATAAATACCTACTATGTATGCTTTGCAATTTTTCTGTACATTTTGATTTTCTGAAACCTTGTACCATTTTCAAGTCGACGCAGATGTCTCAATAGTTTAACAGTGGAGCCTTTCTATTGTCATAAGTATATCGCCAACAATTCATTTAATTTGCACAACCTATAAAAAATGTAGAAATCAAAATTCATGAATAAAACTTTAGATCTCAAGTACACAAAAATAATATTCAAGTTTGGAACATCCTGTATGCTAAAATCAAATCAGGAGGAAACATGACAGCGACATGTCAAAACATGTTGATGGAAAATGATAAAATATAAAATTTTGAGTACAGAAAATTGTCAGATATGAATTTTAACCAACTTGTATATATTGAAGGAAAAAATTAAAAAATAAGGAAAAGTGCCATAGAAAGTGAGTAAAAACCTAAAATTTGTGAGAAAAAACAAAAAGTGATGGTTGCCAGGAAGAAAAATAACGAGGATTTGAGGAGATAAAAAATTATGTTTGGAAGAAAGCCGTAACAAATTTTGCTCATTTGAAACTACAAGAATGCACCAACAACAGAAGTGTAACAGCTATTCGACAATCAATGCCTAAATCAAGAAACCAACAGGCGTAAATACGACCAAGAAAAACCACTCACCTTTAGAATACAGCGTCCTATCCGTGACGTTGCCAACTACAAGAGGAACCTGCATCAGTGAAACTGCAACTTCCTATAGCCACAGAACACGCCAGGATTCACGAGAATACTCAAGAGAGACGAATAACAGGTACTTTTTCAAACAAAACTAAACAAAGTGAGCGTATTCGTGTCAGACACTTCTTTCGGGTACTTTGGATGACTTTTATCCACTGATTTGAACGTTATTTCTTATTCATGCTCATAACCCACAAGCATTTATAGTTGCTAGTTACTTTATTGTGCATCAGCAAAGGTTTTGACATTTCTATTTCACTGGTTGATAGAAATATTAAAATTAAGATAGATTTCGCAGGCTGGGTATATTAAAGGATTCGTTTTGAATAAAAGAAAGATCAGATATTTTCGGGACTCGTTATTTATCTTTTGATCATATAACAACCTATATTTCCACAAAATAGTATATTGACTTCAAGCAAAACAACTACTGAATCCTACTTCGAGGGGGAGTAATACAATGTTTCCCTAGGCGTACCGACTGAGCTAGAATAAGGTAAAAGGATACAGGTAAAAGAGTATTTGAAAAAAGGAAAGCAACATAGCCGGATATTTTAGTACTGTTATGATAGGTATTTCTTTCGAATATATTCAAATAAAAATAAATCAATTAAGCAAACTTATCATAACAAATGGCAAATATTTTATTATGATGACTAGTTATTGAAAAATAAAATAATAACAATTAAAAATAATAGAAATCATATATCATATATATATATATATATATATATATTGTTATGTTATGATATATTAAACAAATAATTTTTTTAACTTTCGCCCCACGTTTTGGGTGCCATTTTGTTATGTTATGAGAAATTGGAAATATATATTTTTCTTTATTATTATTATAATTATATTTTTGCACCGCGTTGGGCGCTATTTGATATGTTTTGATTAATTGAAAAATATAATTGGCTTTTATATAATAAGAAGATTGCTAATAATTTTCGCTATTCTTTGTGAGCCAAATTGATATGATATATATAGATATTTCTGCCCCTGTATTGTCTGCTGTAATAATAATTGCCAGCGAACGTCACTGTTCTCTCGTCACGCTACCAACAATTATTATTTTCCTCACCACGGCTAAGCAACAGTTGGTACGCCCTTATCTCAAGGTGGCCGGTTCAAGGCAATAGAGACACTGCCACTGCTGGCTAACTTCAGTTTATTGAATGGTCTTTGGTATGTTACTGATCATTGTGAGAAAACAAAACAACAAAATATCAAAAAACAATTATCTCCTTTATTCAGAAAGACTTAATAATATCTGGCCTACGAGAAATAACTTATACTAGGGTGAATCAAACAAATATTCACGGATAATAATAATTAATCAGATCATGGATAGATAAACAGAACCTCACTTTTTCCGTGAGAGTGAAGTTTTCTGTTATTGTTCAAAATAGGGTGACATAAAGTTCTTCGAATGTGAAATAGTTCAGGACCGGAAGAGCACTATTAAAGTTTTATACCTGGTTGGAACTGTTGGTGTTCTAAATTATACCATGAATCAGGATGTCTCCTCTCTCCAATCGCTGTCAGGACTGCAATACCATGAATCAGGAACTATATTTATGCGGAAATCAGCATTTGGATCCGTGGATATGTTATCATTAAGGTAATATTGGTTTTGTTTACCAAATGATGGGATTATTCCAATTTTCTTTTAGTAAAATTTTTGCGTGGCATCCGCTTGGAAATTTATTTTCGATCTTTTTCTTGGAAGCTTTGTTTTCTATCGTCTAGATACATCTTTTTCTCCTTGTTTTTTCATTTGAATTTTTGAATTCGCGCACTAAATTGTCACTTTTCACTGTTTATATTTATATTGCATAATTTATATATACAATTATTTTTCCACTCTTATCATTATTTACATATTTCAATAATAATTGCTTCTGATACCATCTCATTGCTATTCTCCCACAATTTCCAATTTTACACCTGACCATCTATTCCCTGATTGGCTATTTTTATAAAAACATTTGCTGTTCGTTCTATCATTGGCTACTTTTAGTTAGCTACAATTTCATATACTGTATGTTTTAAATTTATAAATGTGTTGATTACTGTTTATTCCTGAAAATTTTGTAAATTTAGACTTTTTTGTTGTCTTTTGAGCAATTATGGATTATAATAATTTTGACAGTGTATGAAATTGATTGTTTTATAGTATTTTGACATTTTTATCTATCCATATTCTACCTAGGCTCACAATATACATAGAATTTCAAAAGTTATTCACAAACAAACTCTTGAAACCATTAACCATCTAGTGAATATTCTTTTTGTGGGTTTTTAGTCTTTTAAAATTTACAACTGGCATAACATAACAATATATATATATATATATATATATATATATATATATATATATATATATATATATATATATATATATATATATAACAAACAAGAGCCGCTTCCTAATATTCTGTTGATTATGTGAACGAACGGTTTATTTTACTTGAGCCAAATGCACTGTGCCATACCCAAAAAGAAGTGTAATTTTGTAAAACACGTCAATAGACTGTATTTTTCAATAATCGAATTCAGTTTATTAAATCTCTTGAATTCCTACAAGGCACTGTTTAGTTTTGAACACATGTCCTTTTAAACTTCGTAAAACTACTTACTTTTCGTTTTCTATAATATATCGCCGTTACTGTCACTCCAAATAAAATGCTTTAGAAAAGTTAACACTTATATTGAAATAGATTAAAATACGGTACAAAGCAATACCAAGAAATAGTCAAAATAAAAAGTTTAAAAAAAACTCATATACCTCAGTTTTACCAACCAAGCGAATACATTTACCATATAATATTCAGTTTCTCAAAGAAATACCCCAGCCTTCTCAAATAAGCCAATCAATTACTATAAAATGTTCACCCTTTCATTCAAATAAAAGCTTCAACCCCTATAGCCTTTGCCCAAAAATCGATGAAACCAAGGCCAATATTTGTCAAATAATTGTCATAAATTTGTCGTGAATACAAAAAATTTGTTTTTTCATAGGGGGTGGCTCTACTCACTTGATATAAAGTCAGACTTTCTTAGTTTAGTGGCATTCTGGAACAAAAAATATGATCTAGAAGTATTTATATCTCAATACACACCACATAGAGATATATATATATATATATATATATATATATATTATATATATATATATATATATTCCCGAGAATCAATATATTAGACAAGTCATAACTTCTAGAATATTAGGTGTATCAAATTGAGATTTGGTATAGGTAAATGGTATGTAAAAAAGAGAGTTTTCGCATATTTTTCACTTTCCAGTCACTTCCAGTTTCACCGGAAATGGCTCCGGTTTTGAATTTTCAAATGGAACACCCTGTATATCGTAACATTTTTTTATTTCTGAGACAATTCTGGATCAGAATGTGACACTTTGGAGAGTCACTTTTAATATTGCATCTAGGAGGCCATGATCGGACATAAACTAATCTGAGGACCTCAGGTGATGTCAGAAAATTGCAATCGCAAAGTTTTAGTGACTAGTATGATAGATAGGAATAAGACAAGTTGGCAAAATTACATTTTCAAATGGCGACCATTCTTTTATAAGCACATTCCGTAATAAGGATTTTTTTACGAATCTAACGATACTAATTTATTTGCGATTGGATTAAAAATAAGAACATAAATAAAATATAATAATTCATTTACTTTTGTCAATTGTGCCATGGATAATTATGTATTTACTTTCACTGTAGTAAAGTGCATTCCTCCTTGTTCAAGACACATTTCGGCTCGTTCAATTGTTTCTCTCAACATGTTTCGTAACCTTTGAGGTGTTATACTTCTACATTCCCGAGTGGTTGGGGCTGTTGCATAGTAAATATTTTCTTCAACATATTCCCAAACAAACAAATCAAGCATAGTGAGATCCGGTGAGCGGGCAGGCCACCGTACTGGACCATTGGTTGCAATAACTTAATTATTGAAATGTACTTAACCTAAAGTACCTAACCCTTGTTAACTGACCCTGAAACAATATTGGCAAATTGCATGTTGATTTTGTTGGGCCCAGTACCGAGTATTTTGCTTATTGAACATACCATTATTTGTAAATCGTGATTCGTCGGAAAATAGAATAAAGTTGATAAAATTTGGGTTAACTCTATGATTTTGAAGCAGGCAATAACAAAACACTACCCGTCTATCGCCATCCTTAGCATACAAATGTTGATGTTACTGATATTCAAATGCTCGATATCCGTGCTTCCTCAGTATTTTTCTTGCTGATTCGTGACTTATCTGCAATTCTTGACTAATTTCTCATAAATAAAACCATTTAATCAACCTCAACCATAGCAAGAACGTTGATCTCAGTCTCTTCATTTATGATAAACCTCTGTTCCGCCTCTCGATTTCCTTCTTGCCTAAAACGATTCTCAACATACAGGAAATACTGATGGGATATTTCTGAGCATACAACCCAGCAGCATTCCTTGAATTTCTATGACATTCTCCAAATATTAATAATATATCCACTTTTTCACTTTGAGTATACATTATTTTGGAGAAAAGTTAAACTGAAATTCAAAGAAAATTAAAAAACTTTCACTGACTGCTCATAAAGCTTATGTCACTGTCATTACCTGAGTGAGTGTTGTGTTATCCAAAAAATAACTGCAAAATATTATGCATCATGGCTATCTATGGCACACTTGACAAAAGTAAATACATTATTATCCAGTATTGTCCTTAGTAATATTTAATGTTCTTATTTTTAATCCAATTTCAAATAAATTCGTATCGTTAGATTCGTCAAAAAACCGTTTTTTCGGAAAGTGCTTGTCAAAAAATGGTCGCCATTTGAAAAATAATAGTCAGACACGAAAATGTAATTCTGCCAACTTGTCTTACTCCTATCTACATACTAGTCACTGAAACTTTGTGATTGTAATTTTCTGACATCACCTGAGGTCCTCAGATTAGTTTACGTCCGATCATGGCCACCTAGATGCAATATTAAATGTGACTCTAAAACAATTAAGTAGGCGTAAAAACTTTTTAAAATGTCACATTTTGATCCAGAATTCTCTCAGAAATCCAAAAATGTTACAATATATAGGGTGTTCCATTTAAAAATTCAAGCCATTTCCGGTGAAACCGGAAAGTGAAAAATATATGAAAATCATCCTCTTCACATACCATTTACCTATACCAAATCTCATTTCAATACACCTAGTATTCTAGAAGTTATGACTTGTCTAATAGATTCGTTGACTTACTTACAGAACCTTTCATCTACACCGGAAAATAATATTTCACAAAATGTCAACATCAAATTTTAAACCCGAATACTTCGGGAGATGAAATTTGCAAAATTTACAATATTATTTTCACCAGATTTAAAAATAGCAAGTTTCCAACTATCCAAATTCAAAAAAGTGTTGTTCAACATTAATTGACAGACTCCTGCTTAATCTCATCTTTATCCTTCTAATTGAATTACCAACCTACGATATTATATAGAATCATATGCCCATAGAGATATGATTCGGGTTAAGTGAAAGAACAACATACTATGTGTTTGTGGGGTTGTTGGCTTGGGGATGAACCAATTAGCCAGTGCAACATACTAGTATCTGTTGCTATCGAGTTGAACTTCGCCCTATATTTTCTTCATAAAATCCTACTTTTTCAACATTTACAACAAAAAAAGTACCGCCAACTTTTCGAATCCAAACATGAATACCAATTTCTACTTCATTTATAGGTGCAATAAATTGTTGCTAATATTTAACTTCGAAAAGTGGGTAGTAAATTATATGTTGTGGTGAGAGGTTAGGATCTTTGTAATTGTTGGAGAAAGAGGTTCTTTTCAATCGAACCGACTGTTTTTTACGCCAAATTGTGACAAAATGGGCGATTGAGTGTAGTGTAGTTTGTGTGCAAAAAATGAGGCAATGTGAGTGATTTTGGCGTGAGAAAACGTTGCTTGAAAATGACCTCATTCAGAACTTTGAAAGGCTATAACTTGAAAATTATATGCCAACGAATATGAGTGGGGATACTAGACATTCATCTATGTGTGTAACTGTGATAGAAAATACATTTGTTATTATCATTATTCAATAACATTTGTTTCTAGGTAATGCATTCATAATAAATACTTTACTTTGAATATTAACGCAAGAAGAATCGAACCCAAAGCTTTAAAAACACGTTTGTCCGACTCATAAGGATCAAGTCTCGATTATTCTTTCTGCGTATAAGCAATTGATCAGAAAATCCAACGAAACAAAAACGATTTCAACATCATAAAATATTCGGCAAGTGATTTATTCAGAAGAGTGTTAAGCCCTTGCTCGCAGCCGGATTACAACACCTTTATCCTCTCTTTCGCTATCTATTCACTTCATCGGGCACAAAAAATGACAGTCAGTTGTCCTACTCGCTCGGAGTGACATTGATGGAAGACTGCATAATTCATTTTTTCTGCATGGGGGATTTTGTTCGGTAGGGGTTACTTTGTTTCTGACCTTTTTCGTGGAAGGGCTGATTTGTTTCAGACTTTATGTCGTGAAATGTGGTACGCGGTTTCGATGTTTGGGTTGGATCAAGGGTTGTATTGTTGATGTGCAATGAAAATTCATTTAGCTGGACTTACATGGATACGAAAATGAAAACTCCCATTAGTACCCGGAAATGAAATATTGCCTTGAGCTTATACGTTTTTTCCCAGGTAATTATAGCGGTTTAAATTTTCAATCGTTAAACGTCATTAATTTCAGAAACTTCGTAAACACCCTAAAAATTGTTCAGTTTGGAGTTGCCCTTATTTCAAACGTAATAATAAAAATATTAAAGAATTTTGAATAAATCGTTCACTAAATCTTACATTATCAACAAAATCCCACGAAAATTAAATTTTTTATACAAATATAATTGTTCCGACGAGAATAAACTGGCCCGTTTCTTATTAGATTCCAGTTAATTGCAATTTATTGCGCTCGAACCCTTGGCGCATTACAGTTACTGGTTATTCTTCCAAACGTCATTTATGAATGAAATTTCCTATAACGGCAAATTCAATCGTCAACATGAATGCGTATTCTACTTCTACTGCGTCAGAGTAAAAATCATACTCTTCCACCTCCTGAAACATATAAATGTTTTTGTAGTGGTTGATAGAAAACACACCTTTTCGTGTATGTTATTATTTCTTTTATATCAGTATACCTCAAACAATACTTATTTTTAGAATTCGAAATATAATCATACATAGATTAATAAAAACGCTACTGTAATATATATATATATATATATATATATATATATATATATATATATATATATATATATATATATATATATATTGGGGTGACTTATTTTGACCGACAATTTTTTTTTCAAGTCTCGCATGAAAATATGTTAGTTTTTTGTAATTGAGGAGCCCTCTTAGAATTTTATATGGATCAAATATTTTCAAAAATTTAAAAAATTTCAAAAATGGTCAAAATTTTAATTTAATTTTTTTTCCAACTTTTTTTGTCATAACTGTAATTGTTTGTAAATACTAAAAAAACTACATCGTGATAATTTTAACTTCAATATTAAAATTTTTAAAGGTCGCTCGAAAATTTTTAATGTGGAGTACCTATACTTACTATAGATTAGACGTTTTCGAGCGACCTTCAAATATCAATTCATAGAATCTTTTTTTTACAATCAATTAACATAATTTTAATCCAATATAAGCCACGAGCCTCATGAAAATACTTATGAATATATTGTTAAAAAATAAGTTTTATTTTAAATTGTTGAATTATTTTGAATAATTCAACTAATTCGAAATACATAGTAAAAACTTCTAATTTATTTTATTTCAGATCAATGTTTTGAAATGAATTACTTGCGACATATCAGAGAAGATATTCAAGATAATCAATGAATAAATATATTTTTTTAATTTTTAATTTTTTAGATTAAAATTAAGGTAAAAAAAAGGATTATTAAATTGTATTTATTGAGTAATAACATTTAATTCAAAACATCAGTCACTTTTTCAAACTTATTGATAATTATATCATTAATATTTCCCTAAATTTTTCCAATAATCCATTTTTATTGGCGTTAGGATATACTTAACGATTTTCTTCAATAACTTGTAATAGAAAATGTCTGTTCTTCATCAATAGCACTTTGATCATACGATTGTATGAGTATATAAGCAATCGCACGTTCAGCTGTATCGTTAACAAGTATTGAAGCACGAACTGTTTTTTTACCTTCCAAGTAAGCGCTACTGAATTTCCATGTACTTGAATGTAGAACAATGAAGTATTATTTAAAAAAAAAATACTAACTATTCAAGAGAATTAAAAATAAAAAAAATTTTTTTTGAGTTGAATTATCCATATTATTGGAGTATATTATATCAGACAGTATATTCATAAGTATTTTTATCGGGCTCATGGTTTATATTTGTTCAAAATTATATTAATTGATTGTGGAAAAAAGATCGCTCGAAAACGTCTAATCTATAGTAGGTACTCCAAAACTTTCAAAATTCTTGAGCGACCTTTCAAAATTTAAATTTTAAGCTAAAATTTTAAAGATGTGATTTTTTTTCTATGTACAAACAATTGCCGCCATAAAAAAAATTCTTGAGCGTTTAAAGGAATTTGATCCATCTAAAATTTTCAGAGGGCTCCTCACTCATCGATTACATTGATATTCATTTGCAAAATATTTCTAATATATAATATGTATATCATTATTATGTATGAGTTGAATACATTTCTATTATTATCATTACATGAGCATAACTTCAACGATTCCTTGTTTTACCATATCTCCAGAAACACAGCGCAGCCAGTCGGAAAGGTAGATTTCATAATTCATTTATTGAATATAAAATTGTCATCAATCAAATTTTTTGTGTAAATCTTAAACTCTACCATCAAAAGTTGTAGGATTCATATTTTCCCAAACCTGCCTGATATTTCTATGTAATTTAACTAAAATCAAAAGTATAGAGTATATCCAAACTGGTTTTCTTTCGGTTTGATTCAACACTTGAATAAAACGAAAAGTAAAAAATTTTGATCTACAACACTTGAAAATGCAAAAGTCTACTTATCCATTGAACAAAAGCACACATTGATGTAGACAATACTTACTTTCGATCTCTCTTTTAAAAAATGTCAACTAACTAGCTGGTACCCACGACTTTGTCCGCGTGGAATTTGTATTTTTTTCTGGTTTTCTTTGTGTTGTTCCATCTAGCTTATGGCCTGTGGCTTTGCCCGATTCTCGTCAGCCCGTTTTCCATGAACCTGTTTCCCGTTATCTCGTTTTCCGTTAAACCGTTATATCCCATTATCCCGTTATCCCTTTTCCCGTTATATCGTTCCCCGTTATCTCGTTTTCTGTTATCCCTTCATCACTTTATCCTGTTTCCCGTTATCCCTTTATAACTTTATCCCGTTTCCCGTTACTTTACAGAAGGAAATACTTGAAATGGGAGCTTACCTCATATTGTTTGTACTTGGATGTGAGAAAATGGGTTTTTATTGTTATATCTCCTGTTCGTAGCGAGATAAAATACATACCAGTTTTTTAGTCTAATCATAAGCTTTCATCCCAATTGGTCCAATAGTTTTTGCGTGATGCTCGAACAAATAGACAATTACAGTTTTATAATTTTATAATAAAATCTAGCACGGCGAGAAAACTGCCAAGCACTGCTTTTTTCTCTGACTTAATTTACAAATATTGAGATTTCGAACTGAAACCACATTTTTAACCGCGAAACCAAAAAGGAGGAGGTTCTCTAGTCGACGCATATATTTTTTTTTATGTATGTTCACGCATAACTTTTTACTGAGATGTCCGATTCCGATAATTCTTTTTTCAGTAGATAGGGTGTACTTCGAAGTTGGTCCCATTCGAATTTAAAAGATGAAATCCACCCCTAAAAGTAGCAAAATATTGATCACTCACCCTCTGAATTCTGGTCCGTTAACCTATTCTAGCAGGCATTACTTTGTACTGGGTTCTTCGATTTGGATGATTTTTCTTTAATAGATAGGGTATACCTCATTGTTGATCATATTTGGATTTTGAATGGAATTATCCACTCTTACGGGTAGAAAAATGGGGAATAATTGGTTTTTCACTTGTGAACATTGGCACACATATGTAGTTGACAATGACAGATCGCTATTGTCATTATTTTTGTTCTCCTTCATCCGTCACAATTATTACATTCTATGAGAAGATGGAATGATATACAAAGTAATGGAATGAACCAACCAGAACAACAAAAATAATTTATATTATATCAAATAGTAGCAGTAGATAATCATATTATATAACTGGTAATAGTTGAAGTAAGGGGAGTAAGTAAGAATTTTGGAAGAAATCAGAAAACAAGTAGGTAGTAATAAGTAGATTTCAGCCACAAAAAATTGAAAAATAAAAACTTTTCAACAAAAAATTAAACCGACGAAATACGGAACTGAAAAGTAAAAAATAAAATAAAGCTTCTTAGTCTCAATAACTAAGCTCCTAAACTAATGTGAGTAACTAATTTTGAGTCGGCGCCAAACGAACAATCAACGAAGATCATTAAAGTAGTCGATGCCTTATTCAATTCATTTGCTTGTTTGATTGGCGCCGACTCAAAATTAGTTACTTACATTAGTTTAGGAGCTTAGTTTTCGAGACTAAGAAGGTTTATTTTATTTTAACTTTTCAGTTCCGTATTTCGTCGGTTTAATTTTTTGTTAAGAAGTTTTTATTATCAAAATGAATTATAGCGTATGTTACTCAAGGATAGATTAACCTTTCAATGGTAAAAAAAAAATCTGGTCAGCAGTTCTAGAGATTACCCCCTACATAAAAACAAACAAATTTTCCTTTATAATATTAGTATCGATAGTTTGCATAATCATAGAAATTATTACTGACAAATGAATGGCGTCCTAACCTGATTGTTTGAAATACTGATGACTTTTATGAAAGGAGAATACAAGGCAACCAAGAATTCTTAATACATTAAAAAACATCAATAGTAATTTACATCGACTTTCTGAAATAATGTTGTGGAGCTCAGTACGACATATAGTTTTCAAATCGATAGAAAATAAAACATTTGGAATGTTTTTCAATCTTTCAAATGCGCAATTTTGAAACTACCTGGCCGATTTGGTCCATTGAACTCAGCTGAGGTATTGATAAAGAGTATTTTTTGCAAATTTCATTCCATTCGGATGGAAAATGTGGCCTGCAGTTTGGACTTATTTGATATATTTATGAGAAGTATTTTTGTGCCAAATTTCTTATTTCTTTAAAATCTATCTAAATATAGGTCACATTATGGAGTTTTTGTATGATTTTACTCAAACTATTAACTCCCAAATATTGAGAGCAAGATACACGAATGAAATCACTGATACTGGTTGATTTATATGCATCGGATCTGTAGCTACGCAGTTTCCTTTCTGTCCATTGAGAGCGGCTAGTCTCAAGTGACTCAAAGACCTGATATTATCGAAAGGTATATCCTGCTTGTAGGTTTGCCCTGGGACGTTTTGGGGATGAATCCATAGCTTGATTTCTAGTTGAAGAACTATAAGAATTCTTCTAACTGGCTCGACCTCCCTATATTATTTCATATCATTGAATTACATATACATCAAACTATCTTCTGGTGGGTAGTAATATATGGATGAATATATCAACTTCCCCCTACTAGAAAGCTTGCATACGTAAATTTTCCATGAATTCAGATAGCGTGACAGTTCAGTGTTTAGGGTAGTGTGTGGGGTGGTTTATTTGGTTTGCAAATGACCGAATCTACTGTCGGCGGTTGAGATGGTGCGGCGCGCTGATCTATGTATGGCACTACTTTTTTATGGAACAGAGAATTCCGCTGTTCGCAAGTTTGTAAAAAGACTAATCCACTGAACTGTTTTCCGCGAAAGCGTTCGGTACTTAGCAAAATTGTTTTCCTCGTTTCCTTCTTCTTCCCTTGAATAAATTACTGAAATAGAAAAAAAATTATTGGCGCAGAAAAAATGTCAAGAGCAGGGAAATGCACTGAAGTAGTTGTTTTCTGTTATATATTCACGAGAATTTTATCGTGGATTTTTCAATTCACAGAAAAAGATTTCTCTTCAATATTCAATTGAGAATGTTTCCCTTTTCAACATGGATACCCCACAAGAGGGATATATTGTTCGATGATATCTGATTTTATGAACACCCTGTTCATATTTTCAAACAAATTAATCTATCATACCCCATGACAAGTTATAATGTCAAAAATACACTGGTGTCAAAATGTCAGTCCAAAAGAAATATTTCCAACATTTTTCCATTTTTGCAAAGTGAGATTGCTTCTAAAAAATGGGTTTCCCAGTCTTGCATCAATGTTACAAATGATTTCTGGTGAATGCTCCTCCTTGGAAAACATTTTCCTTTATCTTAATTCAACTATACGAGTTCCTAATTAATACTCGAATTGAAAACCAAATTGTCCATTCAAAATATCTATCAGATGCAATTCAATGTCCAGCGTGGCTTCAGCCGGGGAAGTGGTTGTTTTCTGTTAGAAATTCACAAAATAACTTCATTTTTATCGTGGATTTTTCAATTCACAGAAAAAAAATTCTATTCAATATACAATTGAGGATATGTTTCCCTTTTCAACATGAATACCCCACAAGAAAACATTTTTCTTCATCTCATTTATCTATATGAGTTCCTAATTATGTCCTTACTAAGTGACTACAATCTAGAAGTAGGCAGATTGAGAACTGGGTTGGAAATCACTTCCCTCTTTCACACTTATATTTATATTTGTTTCCACTTTTCTTGAAAATGGAAGCCGAAACGTCGAACTCATCAAATTTGTAGATGCGGTTCAACCCAAACCTTCAATATTCAGAGTATATATATATATATATATATATATATATATATTTATATATATATATATATATATATATATATTTTGTTTGTTATGATATGAAGTATATGTTAAATATAGAAAGAATAAATTTTTTATATAATGATATTTATACATTACATGAATACCTGCTATGAATTTTTTTACAATTTTTCTGTGTACTTTGCATTTCTGAAACCTTTGGCCATCTTATAGTCATCGCAGATGATCCAAGAGTTTAGCAGTGGAGCTTTTCTATTATCATCAGCATGTTTCCAACAATCCATTTAATTTGCACAACCTATAAAAGTATGGAAATCAAAATCCACAAATAATACTTTAGAATTCAAATAGACAAAAGTAATCTACAAGCAAGAACATCCTGTATGATAATCTTTAGTCACAAGGAACATGACAGGGACATGCCAAACTATTTTTCATTGGAAATCATCAAAATAACAGATTTGAGAACAGAAAATGGGTTAATATGACAGTTCTGTATAAATAATGTTAGATGTAGATATAGCAATTGTAAATAAAATTGTATCATATATTACAATTAGAAAATGTTTTTCAAGAAAGTGTGCAAAAAGTTAAATTCAGATCGAGAAAACAAAAAGTGATGGTTACCTGGGGAAGAAAAAAATAAGGAGTCGAAAAATAATTTTGAAAAGAAGCCGTTACAAAAATTTTTCATCATCGAAAATCAACGCAAATAAGCAGACAACTGTAACAACAATTTCCACCTTAAATCCAAATCAAGAAACTGCCTGGCAAATATTCAACCAAAGAGCCACTTATCTCCAATCCAAATCAGATCATAGTTCCAATACAGGACATAACCAGCAACAAAGGGGCCAACATCAGCTAACTTCACTCCCAGTAGCAATTGAACACCTACACCAGGATTTTCGTGAGTGCACGAACTGAATTTACAAAAGGTATTTCATCAACAAAACTAAACATAGTGATACGTTTCGCACTAGACACTGTCTATGGTTTTTTTTAATAACAGCGATCCACAGTGGTGAACTTTCTTCCATACTCATGTCATAATATAAATATAACCTCTAAATATTTACTTCCAATATTCACTGATTGCGCAAGAGCAATCATTTTGAATTTTGATTGTCTCAATTACATTAATCATAAGGTAGATATCGCAGGAATAGGTATTTGAAATATTCGAAAATGTATTTGAATAATTAAAAAAACAATCATTTAACTATTTTCTGGACTTGTTATTTATCATTTCTTCATATTACAAGCAATATTTCCATAAAACAGTAAATTGATTCCAAGCAAAACAACTAGATGGCGCAACAGCAATCCTGAAGATTGCTCTACAAACCCGTACCGACTGAGCTGGGGAAAGGTAATGAAAGAAAGGTATATGGTATATTGAAAAAAGGTAAGAATGTCATAGCGGGAGTTTATTGTTGTGATGAGTATTTGAAAAGAACATAAAAAAAATATAATAATAATTATACATAAAAATAATAATACAAATCAACATCATCATAACAATGTATATATTTCGTTTTTAAAAATTCTCAATATTTCCTTAATTTTTATTAACAGGAGAAATATAAAAGAGCAAAAACAAAAGACATAACATAATGTGACGAACAATAAAGCCGTCGGGTACACGGCGCGAGACTTGACGAGCTCGGCTTGGGGATTGTCGAGTCTCGCGTCGTGAGATCGGTCGACTCGCGTAGGATCGAGACTTGACAAGCTTATTAAGCTCGAGGCGCGAGGCTCAACTGCTGGCTCGTACTGTATGACTCGTTGAGCGGCGCGAGGGTGTCCATCCACAGTGTCGGCTACGACTGGAGCCCGGAAGTTTGGTGGTGGCAGAGCATAGTTGAGTGTTATTTTTATTAGTGTGTATTAACATAGAATGCAGTTCAGAAGCATATAGTTAATTTCCAGAATTATATGAGAAATAAAAAATATTTATGTAAGAATACGCTGCTGCACATGCTATCTTCTAATTGGCGCTATCTATAGCTACTGCACTGGACAATGTATCCCTTCCTAGGCACGTGTACCAACCACTGATAGACGACGAGTTGGAGAAATAATACAGGCTCGAGATTGCACAAACGTCACTCCTGTGCACCGAGCACAAACCCCCAAGCCGAGCTCGACAAGTCTCGCGCCGTGAGACGCCGGCTTAATATATGTACTACTTACAAAACATAGAGTTAGTCAACTGTATGAAATGAACACATTCATGGATTGTTCAGCAGCACGTTCAGACTAGGACTGTATGTATTCAACTATGCATCAAATGATAGAAAAATGAAAACATTACAAAAACAATCTTTTTTAATAAGAAACGTATAACGAGAATACATTCCCGTAACTGATAAGTATTTCTTTCTTCCTTTTATCTGATGAATGCAGGTGAATTTAATAAGAACTTAAATATATCAGTAGAAGGAAGAAAGAAACACTTCTCAGTTACGGGAATGTATTCTCGTTATACATGTTTTTTATTAAAAAAGTTTGTTTTCGTAAATGTTTTCATCTTCCTCTGATTTGATGGATACGTGAATACATACAGTCCTAGTCTGGACATGCTGCAACAATCCATGAACGTGTTCATTTTATATAGTTGACTAACTCTATGTTTTGTAAGTGTACCTATATTATTGTTCATCACATTATGTCATATATCATTTGTTTTTGTTCTTTTAGATTTCTCCTGGAGAAGTTAATAAAAATTAACGAATTATTGAGAATGATGAGAAACGAATGATTTTTTATTAGTCACAGACCGCATACCTGAAATGCTGATGATTTTTCCGAAAACAAAAAGGAATGTTTGTTGGGGGTGGTTTGGGTTTTCTGGTGAGCATTTAATAATAATAATAATATCGTCTTTATTGTTTGAAAATAAAAGTGGATAAAACTTTTTAAAAGTGTTGGCGACATTCGGCAACAGCCGTTCTTCCATGCAACCAACAAAAAAAAACATAGTTATGAACATAAATGGTTCGCAACAACAACAAAAAAAAAGATTTATACATATACTGGTGACAGTTATAAGATTCCGTTAACATTTGCGATAGAGTTTTAATAATAATAATAATAATTGAGGTGAAAAAGGAAGACATAAGAACAATTCTCAATCTCTCCACTCTCCACTCTCCAATTTCTAAGGAGTGTTTCAATACCAAAGCGATTCTTCATACCTACTTCTGTTTAGTATGTAACTAATTAGAGTACTGCAGTGCAGCTTAGAACCCAAGCCACATCAAATATATTACAAGCTCTCGGAACATTCAAAAAACCCAAATTTCAGTTCTTCACGAAACACAACATTCATGAAAATGATTTACTGTTGGGATAATTTATTTTAGTGAGCTTGTCGAAACGTAGAGAAATAGCAAACATAAAATTCGCATATAAATCATTACATATACTAGACCTATTGAATCAACATATAAACTACCCCTTATTTCTAGAAGTTCAAAAAACACATCTAGATTATGGATTGAAACACCTTGATATCGATTTCGAATAAGATATACGAACCGTTTATAGTCCAAGAGCGGACTGCAGAAAACCTGGCCAACGAGTAACATAATGAAATGTTTTTAAAATGTTAGTACTCACAGCAAACATGATAAAAATAATTGACTACCTCGGAAAAAGTTTTTTATGGCCTTTTTCCGTCAAAAGGCAACCATATCAATGTGGCAACAGATTGGTAATAGTTTCAACACAAATTTGGTGCTGGTTCACAAAAGGGAGCGTCCCGTCGGTGATCGTGGGTTCAAACCCCAGCTCAGGCAGCTTTCATTTTTAATTTTTTCCTCCGAAATTAGAAAATGATTTTTTGTTTGGGGCGAATGTTCGTCCCAAAACAAATCATTTCTCCCGTCGGAGAGCTGGCTGCAGAAACGCTGGCCGATCGAGTACCACCATGAAATATTTTCACAAGCTTACATTTAATTTCATATATGTATGTTTAGAGTTCAAATCTTGCAAGTGAATTTTGACCTACTTCTAGTTGTCCGATTAACTTGAAATTTGGCAGGTGTTCATTATTTCGGTGACAATGCATTACGGAGTTTTTGCCAAATCACAAAACTCGTCCGAAATTTTGGAGCCGCCACTTTGGTTTTTTTGGCAAAAATTCCATAATGCATCGTCACCGGAATTATGAACACCTGCCAAATTTCACGTTATTCGGACGACTAGAAGTAGGTTAAAAATTCACTTACGATTTGATTTGAACTAAACACATGCATATTATGTGAAATTAAATAAATGCTTGTGAAAACATTTCATTCTGTTTCATCGGCCAGGTTTTCTGCAGCCAGCTCTCAGACATGAGGAATGATTTGTTCGCCCCAAACAATAAAAATCTTATGCACCACTTTTGCCCAGGCAGTCAATGATTTTTCTTATGTTTGCTGTGGGTACTAACATTTAAAACATTTCATTCTGTTACTCGATTGGCCAGGTTTTCTGCAGCCCGCTCTTAGCCTATCAGGCGTCTGGAAATGTGATGCCTGATAAGGGCGGTACTGCATTTTTCGCATCTCATCTCGTAATAATGAAAGTTTTATAATCAAAAGTATAATTTCAGTACCGAAAAAACGGGACTGAAATTTTAATTGACGCCCCCAAAAGTATTTTTATAAGATTCAGGTATATCTGAATCACATTTCGAATGAAATATTTTTTCAAACACAACTACCTAAAATGAAAAGGGTTTTGAGATTTTTAGCATTGTAGACATTCCCGAATTATCTCTAATAACCAGGGATACACTCGTTTCGAACCGAAGATGGTACACGCAAAACACCACTCTCGTCTCATCATATTTCCTTCCACTCCAATTAAATTGGTCATTGGACCCTTTGAGGCACGAAATTAATTAACTCTGTATGTAGCACACAATACCGGTTATCAAAGAGACTCATTATAGTTAACCTTTAGCACCGTAGCGATGCTATTTTCACCCAATTACTACCGCTTCGCGTCATTTGAATAAAAGGGTCTACTTCCAGTACACTACACCGAAAAGGAGCACACTACGAAATAACAAATGATTGCCACTTGAAGTCACGACGACATCCCTTCGACGAAGGTATCAGACCCTTTCGATGGAACGATTTTTTTTACTTTCATTTCTGTTGGTAACGTTACTTTGCCTGTACTAGTTAATTTTTCGAGGGGCTGGACCCTTCAATATTGAAGTACGAGTGTGATGATTTACAGATAGGTACTGTGAGTGATAATAATGATAATAAATCATTTTATTGACTACAGAATCATGACTACTTCAATTTTATCTAAAATTCAGTAATCCTCTAGTCAAAAGGCAGAGATAACTCTGGCTCGTACGTATTTAAACAAATTATCAACTATCATAAATCAAAGTAAAAGTTGAATGGAAAGGAACACATCGAATGGGTAAATATTTCAAAAATGTATGGAGCCATTGAGTAGATTTTTTTTAAATTTTGGTGGTTTGGTTTGTTTTACTCCATCGGAAAGCCTGTTGTAACAAAATGGAGGCACCACGATGGCGGATGAGATTTGTGTTTATGGTCTGATTCGATTCAGAATTGGGATGTGGGAATTTTCGAGGTCGAAAACCATTAATGTTTTGTTAATATTCATAAATTCAAGATGGCGGCTCCAGGATAGCGGAAGAGTTGATATTTAGATGGCCTCCTCATTGAAGAGCTAGATAGCCCAGAACTCACAGGAAAAACGCCTTGTAATAACCATGTTTCATCAATAATGCATAGATTAAGGCGTACTAACTAAAAAGCACAAAATAAAATAATAAATAAAACCTTTTTAAAGACAAGCTTTTATTGAAATGCGCTAAAAGTAAAACATTATTTCTTTGGATGCGTTACATAGGTTATTCTGTGAGTTACAGATTCAAAAGCTTGCCGCTTTCGTATTCGAACTGAAAGCTTTGCGCGGAAAGCTCTTGAATATGTAACTCACAGAATAATCTAATACGTTACACATCCAAGGAAATTATTTTTTACTTTTTAGCGCATTTGAATAAAAGCTTGTTTTTAAAAAGTTTTTTATTGATTATTTTTACAATTTTTCTCGAATTATTCTTTCATGATTATTTTAGATAACTTAGGCTGGAGAAAGATCAGATTTCCTGAAAGTTTCAAGTAATACAAGTACTCTGGATGAAAGCACAGCCAGCAGTGTCTATAATAAGAATGTTTTAACCAACAAAAATGTTGTGGTAGTAGTTTCCACAGAAAATAGCTTAATATTGAGAGGTCAAGAATACGTATTCGGGCAAGATAATGAAAATTTACCAGAATTTGATTTGAAAACATTTCTAACAATGTCACCTCTCATGCAAGAAGAGAGAGAGAGAAAAGACAGACAATAATTTCAAATCAATTCTCGTGCACATCGCGTACTTTTTTGTGATTAGTTGTTTATTAAGATCTCTCATTCATCAGCCAATCAGAAAACACTAGTAGAATCTAACAAACTTTCGTTCGTAGACTGCTTTGTAAACCGTGCATGCGAGAATCTTGCTTGCAACAGTGTTCAGTTCACGTGTTCTGGATCACTACAATGGTCGCGAAATTATTAAAAAAAACAATTGCGAATGTTGTTTTCTTTTCAATACTGTTTGTGTCGTTTGTTTCTTACAAGTGACTGTCATAATCAAAAGTGCCCCAAAACAGAGTATGGAGTCAACTAGTTCTGACTTTATCATCAGTATGGATATAACGAGGTTAGTTGTTTGCTTCACTTTGAAATTGAATATCTATCTCAGGCAGCCTGCAATGTGTCCGTTTACCACACAATCAGTTCAACATTCTATATTATTCATTTGTCGAATGAAATATTTATTGCATTCGGTAATTGCCAAAGTTTTCTTCTGAGCAGGTCACCTGAAATTAGGCGGGTGGCTCTACCAAAAATTTTGTCAAATTTTATAAAGAACAAAACAATATTTTTTTTAGATTTTTAAACATTGTAATTTGTTATAAAATGGCATTATACACTTGTCGTATATATATATATATATATATATATATATATATATATATATATATTTAAACTAGTTAATAGTCAAATGTCAATGTCAAAAAGAAAACTCTTGTAAGTTTGTCCAAGCTTTCGGAATTAATTCCATTCCATCATCAGGGAAGTACAAGTGTGTTAGCGAGCAAGTCACATTGGGCTAAGAGGGTATTCTAGAAATGGCTTTTATATCCCAAGATAGGAACTGCATCAACAAAAAAACAGATATTAATCACTTGAGTGAAATCTATTCTTATTTACAGTCACTAGACAACAATCTTACTAGATCAAACAATTCCATTGTTACACCATAACATAAATATTTCTCCAAATTTCATTTCATTCCAATAAAACTGTAATTTTTCAAGGTTAAGGTATAACCAACCTGAACATATGACAAAATCAAACACACCAGTTGGTACCCCTGTCTCAGTTGGCACCACTGGTTGTCATATATAAAACATGACATGCGCCATTGTCACTGTCAAGTACAACTGTCTCTTTGTTTGAATTTAATCTCTAACCTGTCAGTTCGATTCCAACTACAAGGTTGATGATGTTTAAACAAATTTTATTGTATAATTTCAACATATAAGTGTGGTAACAAACAGCGTTCTTTTCTCTGTTGTTACTAATGTCTCACAATCTACCATTTTTCATTATTTACTACCATAATGTTAACTAGAAAAGTTTAACTTAAAACCAGGTCATCCAATCTCGCCTAAGTTGTAAGTATCATTGAATCTCTGAATGATATTCTCTCATATGTGTGAAATTTCATATTGTGGTTCCCTGATGATGGAATCAAATTAATTCCGAAAGCTTGGACAAACTTACAAGAGTTTTCTTTTGACATTGCTGCATTCCCCACTATCTATTTAAATCCTTACTAGCGCAAAGACTACTCTTTCACACAATATATATATATATATATATATATATATATATATAATGGGAGATTTCTTGGGTTTTGGTGGATTCTTGTAGTAAAACATCAATTTAGTAAAAATACGTTTCGTCCTGGCCGGGACATTTATACAATGGTGCATATTATTTTGTAAGCTTTTTGTCAAAAAAATATAAAATAACTCTATGGTAATGTACCTCAGCAGAAAATATGTCTTGGACAGATAATTTGGATGTGGAGAGTGTGAAACCATGCTTTCTGATTGTTTTTCAAAACGTTGCTTGTTATATTGGTTTTCTTCATGCGGTTTTGCAATTGAAGGTATTCGAGAGGACGGATGTGACAATTAGTTGAATCAATCGGGATTATTCGGTAGAAAGTCATGTTCACTCTGGTGATAAGATCGTGTGTCTTGATGCTGATTTTTCTAGGTGATATGGGTATGCATTCTTGGAGTTGTGTTAGTTGTGATAGTTTTTAATTTTTATTGACTAATAAGTAAATAAAATAAAAAACAAAAATGCATCGTCTAATCTCATCAAACAAACTCCAAGAATCATACCCCTATCACCCCCAGAAACACATCAAGACCCATGACATTCACCGAATAATCCCGATTGGTACAACTAATTGTCACATCCGTCCTCTCGAATACCTTCCATTGCAAAACCACATGAAGACAACCAACACAACAAGCAACGTTTTGAAAAACAATCAGAAAGCATGGTTTAACACTCTTCACATCCAAATTATCTGTCCAAGACATATTTTCTGCTAATATACATTACCATAGAGTTATATTAAATTTTTTTCAAATCAATAATCATGTACTTCTTATTTCAGAAAAAATGACTACCAAATAATATGCACTTTTGTAAATCAACATAAATATTAAAATTGAAAATGTCCCCGGCCAGGGACGAAACGTTTTTTTACTAAATTGATGTTTTACTAACCCCATACGACATGGTCCCTGTAAACCAAACCATAATTTTTTTCGGGAATTTCTCCATTTCATTATATATATATATATATATATATATATATATATATATATATATATATATATATATATATATATTGATTAAGTCTGCAAGAAGAAATTATTTTGGAGTCTACAGGGTGGCTCAAAAAAGTATGACATATCAAAGTTGTGTTTTTTCAAATGGAACACCCTGTATTTCGTTACACTTTTGAATAGGTCAGGAAAAAATAATATGATTTCATGGAAGGTACTATGTACCTAACTATAACCGTTCTCGAGTTATTGATTTTTTCATGAAAATGCTAAGTAGAATTGGAAACTAAATAACATCGAAATGTATAGAAATAATCCCTTCGAATTCTGACCAAGCATGAAAGAGGTTTCGAACTATTGATTTCGATTAAACCCGTTTCTCAATATTATACGGAATGTTCAAAAATCATTGTCACTTTTTTATAATTTCGGTCAAAGATAACTTTGTTATTTCAAATAGAACACCCTGTATTTTTTTGGTCTGAACAATATAAAATTCAATTATCTTTCATTTAATATTGAGGTTTCCTATACCTAACCTAAATAGTTTTTCAGATATTAGCTTTTTCAAATAGTAGTTCTTATTTCAATGCATTCTTTGAATCAAGATAGCTTTGAAACGACATTTATTCAACTTGTTGAAAGAATTCTTATTGACAGTTATTGTGTTTTACGTTATTCAAAACATTCACTGAATTATTAGAGTCGAAAATGAAAACTTATCCCATTCAAGAGCGGATAGATATGATTTTAGCGATTGGTGAGTGTTTAGAGAATTGTCTTTTGGCGTCGAGGGTGTATGCCCAAAAATATCCAGACCGAAATCATCCAAACAAGTTGGTTTTCAAACGATTACTACATCAATTCCGTAGGACTGGAAGTGTAGCTTATGAAAAGGCAAATAGACCAAAACCTATCATTGGAAATGAGGACAATGAATTTCTTATTATGGGATAAATCATAGAAAACCCTCATACGAGTCAACGTAAGATCGGGAAAGATACAGGGATAAGCAGATGGAGCATTTCTAGGGTAATAAAAAAATAAAAAAATTACCCGTACCGTATTCAGATGCACCAGGAATTATATGAAATAGACTTCCATCACGAATCGAGTTTTGTCTATGGGTTCTGGACAAGTTTAGTGAGGATGAACATTTTTTGGATTCCATTTTATTTTCTGATGAATCTACTTTTCATAACAATGGCTTAGTGAACAGACACAACTTCCATTATTATAGTGATGTGAATCCTCATTTTTCCGCACTCTGGATCACCAGAATAGATGGTCTGTTAACGTGTGGGGAGAAATTATAGGTACACAAGTTATAGGACCCTACTTTTTTGATGAAAACTTGAATGGTCAATTTTTTTTACAATTTTTACGATATGATCTGCCTGAGCTTCTAGAGAATGTGCCGCTGAATATCAGTCACCGGATGTGGTTACAATTGGATGGAGCTCCGGCACATTTCAAATTCAGTGTCAGACAGTTTTTGAATATGTGCTTTCCGAATAAATGGATTGGTAGGGGAGGACCACAAAATTAGCCAGCGACATCACCAGATTTGACTTGCCTCGATTTTTTTCTGAGGGGATACTTGAAGAATGAGGTACGACACTCCTCCAACCACACTGGAAAATATGAAGGAGATAATACGGGCTGCTTTTCGAAGAGTGACGCATCAAATGTTATTAAATTTTAAGAAGTCTTTCATAGAGAGAGTGGCTCTTTGTATTCGACAGGATGGTCGTCATTTCGAGCACCTACTCTGAATTAAATACATTTGTGTTTCATATTTTGTTGTTGTTTCAGTTGAATAATAAAAAAAATGTATAGTCTGTTTAATGAACTACTGTCAGAATATGAATGTAAATGATAACTTCATTTTAGTGAACAGTAAATATTTTCGATGAAGTGAAGTATAACAACTGTCAATGAGAATTCTGTGAGCAAATCAAATAAATGTCATTTCAAAGCTATATTGATTCAAAGAATGCATTGAAATAAGAACTACTATTTAAAAAAAGCCAATATCTGAAAAACTGTTCAAGTTAGGTAAAGGGAACCCCAATTTGAAATGAAAGATAATTGAATTTTATATTGTTCAGACCAAAAAAATACAGGGTGTTCTATTTGAAAAAAAAGTTTCTTTGCCAAAAAAAAAGTGACAATGATTTTTGAACATTCTGTTAATATTGAGAAACGGGTTGTATCGAAATCAATAGCCCAAAACCTCTTTTATGCTTGGTCAGAACTCGAAGGGATGATTTCTATACATTTCGATGTTATTTAGTTTTCATAAAAAAATCAATAACTCGAGAACGGTTATAGTTAGGTACATAGTACCTCATATGAAATCATAATATTTTTTTCTGACCTATTCAAAAGTGTAACGAAATACAGGGTGTTCCATTTAAAAAACACAATTTTGATATGTCACACTTTTTTGAGCCACCCTGTAGACTCCAAAATAATTTCCTTTTGCAGCCTTAATCAATATACCTTATAGTAAAATGGAGATATTCCCGAGAAAAATTAATGGTTTGGTTTACAGGGACCGTGTCGTATAGGGTGCCCCACCATATATATATATATATATATATATATATATATATATATATATATATATATATATATGGTGGTGGGCCACCCTGTATGTATATATATATATATATATATATATATATGGTGGTGGGCCACCCTGTATGTATATATATATACATACAGGGTGGCCCACCACATTCGCCTCGGTATTTCTACGAGAAATGAAGAGAGTTAGGGAAAAACTTTTAGCACAGTTATATGTGGGTCCATGAGGAGCATATTCCAAAATTATTTTGAAATATATAGGGTGATCCCAAAAGATTACATACCAAAGTTATATTTTTCTCATGGAACACCTATATTTTTATATTTTAGATACTATAGACAAAATAAAGGTGAGTTACTATTATATTTCCCATACTTAAAACTGACCGTTTCTGAGAAATTTTGAGAAATTTAAAAATACAGACCATAATTTGAAAATTGTTTTCACCCTGTAACTTGTAACGAGCTGCTCGTGATTAAATGTACTGCTTAGCTCAAAGGTTAAAGTTAACTACTACATGAAATTTTTAATGCAATATTATACAGAGTGGCGAAAATAATTGCCCCAAAATTTGGACACGCATTTAATTAAATAACTTCTTAAAGTAGAATGGAACACCCCGTATTCAGTGGCGTAATTTGACGCAGAATTAGATTCCCTTCAAAACTATATTAGGGTTCCCTATACCTATCTCTTCTGCTTTTTACACAAAACGTGTTTTTATATTTTACTTATGAGTAATTTTTTTATCTTAAAAATGAAACACACTGTATTGTAATGAAAAGCTTAAAAAGCATTTTTGAAGTCATTTTATCGAAAAATTAAGAACCTCAAATAGTTTATTATTTTAATAAATTCTCAAATCATACCAATTCGTTCTTCCTGGTGATAAGTTCTCATTTTACAATATTTCAAAAAGACAATAATTTTAAACTAGTTAAACCAATGATAATGGTTTGATTAACAAGTTGTGTCACTGTCAAATACTTTTTGTTTCATAATTATAATTAACGTCATCTAGGCCAGAGCCTACTATTATTAAAAAAATAGTATAATAGGTTTTATAGGAAATCGTAAATGTATGTTTTTATTGACCCCATATTGTAATTTTGGTATTTATTTCAATATGAAGTCTAATTTGCTAAGAAACAAGCGAATTTAACATATTTTGCCTCAATAATTGAGACACGTGCATCTTCTTATTTTGAAGAACGCTTTAATATTTCAGAAATGGCAATAAATTTGAGTTTTTACATTTGCCTGCATTTTACTTTAGATACACCGTATTTTAAAAAATTTAAACTTCTGCTTCTAGCGAATCTACGTATTCCTTAATAAAAAGGTTTTTAAAACGCTTTTTAAGCTTTTCATTACAATACAGTGTGTTTCATTTTTGAGATAGAAAAATTACTCATAGTAAAATATAAAAACGCCTTTTTGTAAAAAGCAGAAGAGATAGGTATAGGGAACCCTAATATAGTTTTGAAGGGAAATCTAATTCTGCGTCAAATTACGCCACTAAATACGGGGTGTTCCGTTCAACTTTAAGAAGTTATTTAATCAAATGTGTGTCCAAATATTGCATTAAAAATTTCATGTAGTAGTTAACTTTAACCTTTGAGCTAAGCAGTACATTCAATCACGAGCAGCTCGTTACACGTTACAGGGTGAAAACAATTTTCAAATTATGGTCTGTATTTTTCAATTTCTTAAAATTTCTCAGAAACGGTCAGTTTTAAGTATGGGGAATATAATAGTAACTAACCTTTATTTTGTCTATAGTATCTAAAAATATAAAAAAATATAGGGTGTTCCATGAGAAAAAATATAACTTTGGTATGTAATTTTTTTGGGGATCACCCTATATATTTCAAAATAATTTTGGAATATGCTCCTCATGGACCCACATATGACTGTGCTAAATGTTTTTCCCTAACTCTCTTCATTTCTCGTAGAAATACCGAGGGGAATGTGGTGGGCCACCCTGTATATATATATATATATATATATATATATATATATATATATATATATTATCATTTACACGACCTTCTTTACCCAAGTCAAAATGAACTAATGAATGGACTTCACGATATTGTTCCATTCCATCAACGCAACCACCTCGCATAAAATCGACCTGATTACGAAAAATTAATGATCCTATTACAAAAGTACAAAGGCATTGCATAAGCCTGTTGCTCGGGAATATCTCCGAGGTAAAAATGTATAGCGATGGGCGGGTAAGCCCTAGTTTAACAAAGAATCAAAGTGCGAATAATAGCATGAGGCGCTATTATGTACTAGTTCTAAACCTAGAAGGAAGCTGACGGAGAACAAAAAAAAAAATAGTAGATGTAACGAACATCTTAACGGCTTGAAGCAAGTTGCTCCAGAGAAAATAGGTTAATTTCACTAGATGATATCGTTTGCTATGTGGCCATTATTTCAGGCAACTGAAATACATATTTTGAAGATCCGTAAGGAAACAACCGTTGTTATATTGCTCCACCATTTCCAGTATACTGGAATTTCTTGAAAAGTATATTTTTCCTTCGATTGATTTCGATTTGGATGACAGTGTTCGGGTATATGAATTTTTTATGCCCTCATTTCATGTGACCATAAACATGTTCTGAAGTGAAATTTATCTGAGCGTATTCTAGCATTCCTGAGATGGAACCAAATTGGTTTGATAAAACAAAAACATGAAACGCAGTAACGTCAAAGAAGTGAAACTTTGGCCATGTTTTAGACAATGAGGGATAATTGATTTTGTTTTAGGAGAACATCGGAAATTAATCCGTTACAAAGTTCAAAATTCAGTACCAGGCAATACCAAAAAAATATAGAGTGTAAATAGGTTTTGGAATTTTGTAAAGAAAAGTATTTTGCAATGTCGTTGATCATGGATTGTTTTGTTGCCCATTGTCAACCTGTATTCTAGACTATGACTTTCTACTTCGTGGATTTGTAAATTTCCATGCTCAAAAATTATATCGTGTCACTTGAACGAAATTATTTACAGAAAATATCACTAGGTTTGTCATCAAACAATTTCCTCATAACAAAGATAAAGTCAATAAAACGCAACTAATGAGATTTTTATGCTTATGTTATTTCACGTTAGGATTACCAACTAATTGTAAAAAAATCATCATTACCATGGTAATCTTTTGACTGTCACGTTGCTAGTGACTTTTAGGGATACGAATTGCCCCTCTTCCGACAAATTATTGAAAATTATATGAATACAATAGTTTTATGAAATGAAGAGGATAATAAAATAATTTTGGAATAGCAGAATTTCAAGGCAAACACCCTATTTATATGAAATCGGGAAATCTGAAGAAAAAACACATTAACGAATAAAATGTTCAATAATTTTATGAATAACAATAATAAAATGATATGGGTGTCCCTCCACATCATCCTTGAATAAATGAAAATATATTTGCTGGTAACTTTGTTAATATATGTTGGTGGTGAGAATTTTGTGTGAGTCTTGCTTGATCCCCGTTCTGAAAACAAACAGAAACATAAGGAATATATTAGAATGCAGTAATATTGACAGGGAAATATTTTAACTGGGATTTAAGGCAAGAACTCACAAGAAAACAATTCTCATTTTCTCAAACAATATGCTGAATTATATCCAACATCAGCTGTTGGAACTTTCTATTTTTTCGAATAGAAATATATTAATTGGAAAAATGTACACTCATTGACTTTAATAAATGCTCGCCAATGCCTGGAAAAAATATTAGAAAATAATACATTGCTTTCGTACCTATTAGAAAAAAATATCTTCAACCGCTCGTTCCGAACTATCACAATACATTTTTCTAGGTAGAGTTCTCCGAACGTAACGATAAATCATACAAGGTAGAAACTGTTTGAAAATTTCACTATTCAGTAAAAATAACTAATTTTGTTATCCCACGTGTAGTGTAATCCAATTATGAAAATTTAGCCCTGATGAAGACGTCGAATAAACGTCGAACGTCGAAAATTTCCTGAAATCCAGACGACTTCATATTGTACTTTTGTGCTATTCCAATATCCAGTTGAATTGAAAGACGTAAATGCTAGAAAATATTCGAAAAAATTACATTCTGAGTTCGGCCTGGTTTTCTTCTTTGTAGATTCCATAAAACGTAAAGAAATATAGAAATCTATGGATTAGGTAAACAGCGTGAATATGAACAAATAGTGAACAAAAGGTACAAGCCTATTGAGGAACTGAATGTTTGGAGCAATTCATTTTTCTGAAAAACCATCAGAACCATTCTTAGCACACTCTTTAGTTGGAAATGCCAATCATAATGAAAAACGGTACGTTCAATTTGTAATGTAATTTTGTCTTTCATTAAAGTTTTTGTACTGAAAAAGACAAAATCGTATTGTGGAATCCTTCTGCAACTAAGTGAAATTACTGTTTGAATTTCAGTATTCAAAATATTTGTTTAGATTTCAAATTAAATTTTTCACACAAAATGGTAAAACTCCGTTCAAATCCAATACACTCATAAAATTATATTGAAAAATTACATATTTGCATAATTGATTTCCTCATAAAGAGACACTTCTACTTGAATGCCTGAGGCCACTCTGCAAGACTATCTCGGACAACATTGATATAACCAACTACTCGAGTCTGTGCGTAAACCATGCAACAAACTCATCCACCAAAATACAGAATATACTGATTCATTCACCATAATATGATGAAGATCGAAGACTTTCGACATATATTTATTATACCTCTCTAGTGTTTAAAGTGGAACACTAATGATCTCCCCCACTACAGCTATTCTCTGGATATTTTTTAATATGCATTTTTGTACATTATGGAATCTGTAGCCCTGCTTGGTTGTGTTATTGTATACTACTACCAGACACCTAAGAGACTCATTATATATAAAATGGTAATCCGATACCGTAATCATGGCCCATTGTTCGAGGTGTGAAGTCGATAGGAAAAGGGCTGGGGATTCCTGGTACGGATTTGAAAATATGTAAATTATCTCCTATATTACATTTTAATGCACGAATTTAAATTTGTCCACGTAATTTGATAGTTATGACTAATTTGATTGATTTTTAACCTATTTATATTAGGTTTGTATTATGTTATGAACTAATTTGCTCAAGATAATCAGGACAGGCCCTCAATTAAACACATCATCTTGTGTGAAAATTTCATTGTATCGAGTACGTCCCTGCTTGTGGTCGGTCGACCGCTTAGCTTTATCGGTAATGAATCTCTTAGATGTATTGCAGTACCATAACTGTACTTATCACTCAATTAATTGACTTAGGCATGTATACGTGTGACAATGCATTTTGACAGTTATACAGATTGAAAAATTCAAGATAGCATCCCTAAGATACCAGTCGAGAATAATGAATCTCATGCCAATATTCCAAAATTGAATTCAATATGGCGGATGAATGTTAGATTTTTGGTACTATACTCTCTAAAATCGACCACTGGCGGTTTAGGATTACGTAAATTATAAATTTTTTGACAAAATGGAAAATTTAAGATGGTGGTATCAACATGGGAAGTGACGGAATCCACGAACCGATTAGAGTATGGATACCTACAAGTGGAAAAATAGTTTCGAAAATATGCTTCTATTCAGATGTGATTTAATAAAAACAAGTAAATAAAACCTATTTTTTTAATGGAAAGCAATAAAAATAAAATAAACCTTTTGAAATTCGATTTGTGACATGATTATTTTTTTTAAATCATCGAATATAATGTTCTGAATCTTTTCTTCACGATGTATTTCATTTGAAAAAAACAATATTCAATTCAAAAATATACAAAAAATAGTAACTGGCGACACGAATCCAACGAAAAATTGTTGGTCTTCAAAGAGTATTCGAATGAAAGTTTGTCTCTTCAGCTTGTCGCCAGTGTAATGGACAAGCATGCCTCAACGCTTCATCGTATCAAAATGATCTTGATGAAGGAAGTGCATATAACCCTGAAATCCTTGAAGATCTAGAGACCAACATAATTGATTACGAGGATGGTGAGGTCCATACTTGGCCCCACTATTTTTTTGTTTCACATTAACGATCTGAAGAGAATATATATCTCGGGTGAATTTACAATTTTTGCAGACGTCACCACAATCTTATGGCATGACAAAAATAAAATTGACCTGGAAAGGAAAATCATCTTCGACATGAAGAAAGTAAAAAGTTGGTGTGACTTTAACCTTCTTGCCCTTAACATAACAAAAACCAATATATGGAATGCGATCTTGGTAACAACGAACAAGATAGTAACCCTTATCTAGTGCGATAACAGTTTGTCTGATTGAAAAACATCTTAATAAATTCGATACGACTAACCGCTATCCCACACGCTACCATAACAGTATCAACCTACCCAAACCAAACTCATCTTTAGTGAAGTACTCTATTATTTACAATGGTTGCAAGATGTTCAATCATTTACCTGAGTTTCTGAGAGAAATTAACACTGTAGATAATTTCAAAAAGGCTGTTTACCTCCTGCTGTGTAGCCTATCTTTTTACAACTTGGAAGAATTTTATGCTGACACCTTTTACATTAATTTAATTAATCAAGTAATTAACTGATTAATCCTTTTTACTGACAAGGAATATAATATTAATTTTCTTTCCTGTTTCATATATGTTAATTGACTAGTTGTAGCTTTTAGTTTTAATTACATAAATATTTGTCTACAAAAATTCACATGTTCTTCATGACTAAAGTATTGATTGATTGATAATAATGAATTGGAAGTTCTTGAGAGACCAGAAGAAGAAGACGATCATGAAGAAGACAATCAAGACACATATTCACTACTAATAATAATAATCAAAGTTAAAAAAAATCCTCCCCGCATTTGAACTGGAACTGTAGTAAATGAATGATACATAATTGCTAAATAAAAATATTAAAGTATTTCACTTTATTATTTTATAATTGATATAAAGTAAGTAAGTATTATTATGAAAGTATTCGATTTATGAATAATATTTATAAAATAATGTATTGAATAGTTAAAAGTTGAGATTCTTACATAATTTGATTTTTTTAGTGAATAATCAACTTTATAAGCCGTACTATGTATTGGGATTGACGGTTGACCTTGCGTTATGACATGTATGACTGAGCGCTCCACACTCTCCGCCCTCAATCTCAAAAACGGTTAAACGTAAAAAAATTGCTTGAAACAAAATATGTAGCTAGTTTTATGTCCTACTACTTTTATGATAAATGCAAATATTATTTAAAGCCCAGGAAGCGGGATATTTACGAAAAACCAAGTTTTGCGACCTTTGATCTTGGGTATCTTAAGACGCGGACGGACACGAGATCGTATGGGAGGTTTGAGCCAACCTTTAAAATGCCAGAACGAAGGTTTATACGAGTTAATAGCTTATTATTTTTCATTCTGAGGTGAAACCCTTTACGTGACTGGATTATTTAGGATCGCTAGGAGGGAGACACAAGCGAAATTCTTTTTTCATTGGCTGGATTCTAGAGTAGGGACTGAGGGGTAAATTTAGTCTGCGCGATGGTATATGTTCCATCTCATGTTTTCTTATTCTAGGATCAAAACTGATTAACATCTGCATTATTTAATTTTTTAAAGAAATGTTAATACAACTGTCTTTGATTCCAACTGATTGGAAATTTTATTGGTATATCATTGAATTTAGAATAACAAAACACAGTAAAGTATCGGGAAAAATTGAATAACCTCCATTTTTTCAAAAGATAACCGAAATTTTTTCACTTTTAAGGAAACAGCAACTCCGAAACATAGTAGGTATTATTTATAATATGATTATAAAGAAACATTGGTGTTATTTAGGTACAAAAAATAGTTTGATTGTTTACCAATTCCTCATAAATTATAAAATGTATAGTCATTTCCCCAATCCACCTGGGGGTTCGAGACTTCATTAGTTTCAAAGATGGAGGGGTCAAATCTACTACATCGACAACAATAAACATCCTCCACAAAATTTTGGAATGAATACTTCTGAACCTCTTAACAAACACGTTCAAATAACATCTTACATGATTGATAACAAAAGAAAATCAGGTTCTATGAACCTCCTAATTTCCTAAGTAACTTCAAGTGAATACGCGGGAAACTTTACTTTATTACTATGCCAAATTTCAAATGTATGTATTCAAAATATCGATTTTTTTTTTTTTCCGGAAACGAGAAGTATATTTCTCAAGATTCGAATACCTTGTCTCACCTACTTCGCTCGAAAGTGAAAAACGTAACTCCAGGCATTTGTGAGATACTTGAATACATTTCACTTACCCAATATATTCACTTTCCAAACCTACAACGGTATTTCTAATCCTTACTTTTTTATACTAATTCGCCTGGAGTACCAAGATTTTTTCTAATGAAACCGTACTCCGGTGTAATTAGTGCCCATTCAAGAGATCTTTTATTCTCCGCGCAAACAAAGCAAAGCCATTTAGGTGCGATGTAACATAATAACAGCTTAATATTCTCTCACATAGCACGCAGAGACGTGGAAGCGTCAAAAGGCGTGCTTGAATTTTTTTCAAGTTTCACATTGTGCCGTACCAGTTTGATTGTTGTTAAGTGGCGTTACCTACGAGTGTTTGTGAAATGTGACTGGGGGATGTGAAGAGAGGAATTGTGGAATCCCCGTGTACCATTAAGATTTACGTTGAATGATCAGATTTTAGAACTTACAAGAAATGGACAACCAAGTAATGGTGTCGACAAAGAACCCCCGGTACTATACGTAAAAAAAGATTTCCAGAAAATTCCCTGGATCCTGGTTCAGGTCATCTTATAAAAATGTATCCTTTTTTTGAGTGGTTTGGATATACTGATAGATATATTTTATAACGATTGGACGCTTTTTATGAGACATTCAAAAGTCCACTGGACACCAAATTTCATGAATAATTTTCATTTCAGGGCCAACTATCATTCTTTTCAATGCCCAAGAAGTTTATTATCGATTTCTTAGGAAAAAATTTCCCCTGACAATGTTTTGAAACGGTTTATATGAGAATGTCGTTGAAATATATCATCAATACAATTTTTTTAATTATACCGTTTTTGACCCCACTAATTCAATTGGTTTTCATCGAAACCTTCATTTTCGAAATCATTTAGTACAGTTCTGAAGGCACATCTGCATTTTGATATGCAAGTGATCAGAAAGGTAGGACTTTAAGAGCTCAACTTTGTTATTTTTAGTTATTTCTTCTTATTACACAGGCAGAAATAACTTTCATTGTTCAGAAAGTATTTTTTTCAAATTAGGTGGCGCTGATTATGAATCCACCGCTATTTTCACACGCTTTATATTAGCTTCACTTGTATGTTTGTTTGTAACATACTCCCTTGGGCGCGATTTTGACCCACTTCTAGAAGTACGAATGATTTGAAATTTGGCAGGTGTACATAATTCCGGTGACAATGCATTGAGAAATTTTTCTTTGAAAAAAAAAAACAGAATGGCGGCTCCAATATGGCGGATGAGTTTTGTGATTATGGTCCGATTCGCTTCAAAATTGGTATCTGAAAGTTTTCGTGGTCAGAGATTATGATTCTTTTGTCAAAACTGAAAAACTCAAGATGGCGGCTCCAAAATGGTAGACGAGTTTTGTGATTATGGTCCGATTCTATTCAAAATTGGTATGTGGGGGTTTTTGGGGTCGGAGATTATGTTTGTAACCGAGTCCTTTGGGCGCGATTTTGACCCACTTTAAACGGTGAGATTTCATTCAAACTTTGTAGATTTATCGAGGACCGATGACAATACACTAATTTGATAAGATTATTCCATTTTTTATTTCGCAAAATAAGATTTGTTAATTTATATAACTTTCATAAAAAACTATGAAAACACGCATTTATAAATAAACCAAACTAAAATGTAGGAAATGAATAATAGTTTAAAAAAAACAAAAAACGCTTTTATAGAAAACCAACCAAAAAAAATTGAAAATAAGAAAAAAAAATATTTTTTTTAATAAGCGTGGGGTGCATGGTATCAATAATTATATAGTACATTACACACCTAGGGCAGTGAAGTAAGAAATGTCTCAGATCACAGGTAATTGTTGGCGGAGGCGAAACCATGCACCCCACGCTTTTTTTTAAATAAAATAAATTTTTTTCTTATTTTATATTTTTTTAGTTTGGTTTTCTATAAGCATTTTTTTTTATAATTTTGGAATTGGAAATTTTAATAGAAATTGAAACAACGATCCAAAAGTTTTTTAAATGCAGGCCTGTGTAATTTTTCAATTTACTATTGCTGTGGTGAACATCCACTGCAAAGTTTTTGGGTTATATCCTCAGTTTTCCCCTGCACACCAATAGGGCTTTTTTGTCTTTATTGGTAGAGCTGGGTAATTACATTACCAAAGTATTTTTTCAAAAAATAAATATTACAATTATAAAATACATGTCTATAACTATTTATTCCATGAATATATTCATTTATTACATTAAGGAATTAAAATTCTTTCATAATTACTTATCGGATAAAACAATAAATTATAATAAAATGAGAAACGTTACGTTTGAAATTTTTAAATGATTGAAATTGTTTAACTAAATGAATTGAATCCCAGTTAAAATATATCAAATGTTTTATTTTAATAGGTATTTATTGAAAATTATATTAGAAAATTTTATATATAAGCATAAAATCCATAATTACATGAACAAGTAGAGTATTTATAAAAAACGGAATAGGCAACTTTATAATAATAAAACATGTAAGCTTTAAAAGTTTATGACTCGGAACAAAAAAGTTACTTCAATACAAAAGTTTGTGTACCGGGTACTTTCATATTATAATCATACCACACAAATCGGGCGCCATTAGTCTGGGGCCGATTGATCAGAAATATAAAATAGGGAACTATTTTACACCAAACATTTTTTTTACATTCGGTGATCAACTCTCGTCAAAACGTGTCTGACACCTTGTTGTCGTAAAATCAATAGTTTTCAAACTACGGATATTTTATAAATATCAAAACTTGAAAACTATTGATTGATCAGAATCAGACACTTTTTAACAATCTACCACTATACAGGAGGAATAACTGAAAATTTTAATTTGCATGGTTAGGTTAGAAGTCAAAATCCCTTTCAATAGTTTCGATGACGTTTTGGTAACTACCATCAAACCTTCAATGTGGCAGGCATTTGATTGATTGTGGTATGTGGTGACGGTTGCCACGTTCTTGCTATCTACATAAGTAATTTTCACAGTTCGCATTTGATAAAAGTTAATACAAAGTTACAATTACCTTCAAAATTCACCCTCAAGTTACCGTGGATTGGTCCGCGCGATGACAAAAGCTAACCAAACTTTTCTCAAATTATTCTATTGTGGCTTACAAAAAGTTTATTTTACCTGTTACGTGAAACGTGAATGATATTTATTCAAAATGAAATGGGTTATGCGTTTTCAATAAGAATTTTTCTTGATTCTGAAGTGACCGTGGATTGGTCCGTGCGATGACGAACCTAACTTTTCTCAAATTATTTTATAGTGGCTTACAAAAAGTTCATTTTACCTGTGAATGATATTTATTCAAAATGAAATGGGTTATCCGTTTTCAATAAACAATTTTTCTTGATATTGTATGAAAAGGTTAATTTCAATCGATCGGATCTCTGACTTGTGCGCCTGCTCGATCATACCTTAATTATTATTCAGTTTCATTACCTGGTAATTGTTACTTACTACTTTATAATTGTTAATTGGAGCTGCACAGATCCACCATACTTGTTACATGTTTTTTTAAATGGATATGTACCCGAAATTTTGAGGTTATAACTTTGAAGTGGCAGGTTATAATAGCCGGAACGTGTTCGCCACTTTCAAGGGTATGAGACTATTGTAATTTTTAGGTTATAACTTTGTGAAGTGGTGAATCATGGGCCTACGACGGGGCGCCACTTTCTAGTAGTGAAAAGTTGATAAGTTAGTTTATGATGTGGTGACCACAACGTGGTCGAAATGTGGCCATCTGAGATCCAGGAACGTAGCGGCCACTAAAAAAGGGTTCCCATTTTAGCAGCCGCCGCGCGACAGAACCATGTACATTACGTGGCAGTGGTCAAACACCTCAAAGTTATCCAGAATCGTGGCTGCTACGTCTCGTCCACTAGAAATGATACTTGGGTAAGTAATTGTAATTAGAAAATTTGAATAATTTAATTACAAATTACAATTTCCATACAGATTTTGATGCAATTACAATTCCAAATTACTTAAATACAATTACAAATTACACGGAAAAAAGTAATAGTAATAATTAATTACTTTCTATCTAGGTATTACCCAGCTCTGCTTATTGGTTACTTCTTCTTCATACTTCTTCCAGAATAGTTCATCATCTATGATGAGCCCTAGATATGTAACTTTTGTCTTCTATTCAATGATTTTGATGGTCTAGATACTGATTTTCCTTCTCCTTGTGAACGTTGTCTTAGTGGGGTTAAGGTAGTTCCGACAGTTGAATTAGGAAATTATTTTCGACGGAATCAAAAAATTTCAAAGGACTTTTCGATTTGAAACGCGAAAATAAATTTTTTTGAAGGGAACAATTGCCCTCCCTATCGACTCTAGAAAATTTATTCGTTATAGAAAGTCGGCGACTCAAAAAATTGATGTCCCGGAAAAGCGCAGCAAAAAAAAAATTCAGACCCTCTCCCCCCCTCACTAGAAATCATACGTCATGGGAAAAAATTATCGTTTTTCGATAAAACTTTAATTGACTTTTTTATAGTACTCTTTTTGAACTGTTTTTTTTGGGGGGGGGAAGGGGGGTATCGTTAAAATCGATGGGGTCAACTAGGAGTTTTTTTTTCGCGTTCAGACCCTCAAATGGTCCCCCGTCCTTCTTTAAAAAGTCCCCTGGCACAATCCGCATTTCTCTATGACCCCCCCTTTAGGCTGTGCGCTTCCCCGTGGACTATTTTGAATAACGAGAGTAGTTTTGATTATATCTGTCAAACTAGATGGTCAATCACTTTGATTTTTTTCCACAATATCTGTGATATCCTGCTCTAGCTCCTCCTTGTTTTTCATAAACTTCTTAATTTTAGTACTAACGGTAGAATTAATAATGTGTTTGCCTATGCATGGTCCATATGTTAGGTGTTAATTGAGTCAACTTCAATTATATATATCTCTGGTTCGGGATGGTGAAACTTGTTGAAATTTTATAGAGGTGTTGTTCACATGTTAAAAAATACGTATGCCAAATTTTAATAATTTCCTAATTCAACTGTCTCGTGGCGAAACTACCTTAAGTCCTATTTGTTGACAGGATTAATATTAAGATTACGCAATAGCTGAAGTGGTATAAATTTGTGGCACTAAAAACATCTATGATATACAACTCATTGCGTTTCTGTCACCGCCCTAGTTTTTTTTATCGTTAAGACTCGGAAAATAACGACACTAGTATCACACAGTATCTCACACATACTGCGAGTGTGTTGAATATATATCGCATCTTCGATATCCCCTTCAAACACTCGCCACTGAACTTCATTTTTCTCGATCCCCATAAATCTTCCTTTTATGTTTCGATTTGCCATGGAACATTGTGAATAAATTGGTACCCTATCGAACATACAATACAGTTCTCTTTCGATAACTCTACCGGCATAACGATAAATATTTCATAAGGTGAGAAAGCTGTTTGCCTCGAATAATCCATCAATTTTTCAGGCGGAGTATATCATACTACCGATACCTACCCACTGTTTCCACTTCATATTCCTGATAGGCAGGCAGTACACGTACTAAATCAGTTGGGGATTGCCTTACATTTGTTATTTTCGCCTCGGCATCATTATGACTCAATGTTCATTGAATGTTCAATTTATTCTTCATTATAATTTTTCTTAATAAAAATACATTGAGTGGATTTTTGACGCAAACACGGCGACAACAAATAAAACGGATAGCATGTCATTCGGATAGGTGGATTTCACAAAATAAACAATTGGATGGCGTACTGACTGATTGACTGACAATTGGATGGCGTACTGACCTGATGAAATAATGTCAAAGAACACTCAACCAACACGGACCAAAATATACAGAAGCAAAAAGAGCAACAAGAGGACAAAAATGAAAACCATCAACAACATTAAACAGCAATATTCTATTTTTGTTTACATCTTAGAGAAAAACTCTCATCGAATAAAAGTTGTAGAGCTTTGAAAGCTCTGTCAATATTGGTTTGGAATGGAAATTTGATAATATTTTCAATTTCTCAACAGCCTTCATTAAAAAACAACTCTGCCGATTCGATACATTAAGGTATAGCGATCAACATCGAGAACAGCTGAAATCGGATGAAAGCCTGCAGGAGTTTAAGGAAGACGTGCGGATACTTATTCAGCTTGCCTACCCAGAGGCCAGAGGCTTTCCTACCCAGAGGCCTAGAGAATTGCCTACTCAGAGGCCAAAGGACAGTTGATGGATTGAGATATAACCCTGAGATGACACACTATGAGAAATGCAGAGGAGCTTCGGTTCGTTTCATGGAAGTGGAAGCGGGTTTCATTATCTCAAGGCTGAGAGTGAGAGTTGTAACTATTGAAGAACCGTATAAATCAGATTTTCACCTGCGAGGACACCCCCACGTCCCTTCTCACCTCCGAGGACATGATCATTTAGTGAGTCTTCGTATAGGTACCAGGAAAACTGAGATAATTATGGCTAGTGATAACAAAGCCCACAGGGTCATCCACGTCATCGGGGAGTTGAAAAGACTCTGGATGTCGGGACGATGTAGAAAGCTGGTGCAGAATATATCCATTGTCCGGAGAGACTAAAATGAGATACAGAGGTTCCAATATACAGAGGATTCATACATTGATGTTGCTGGACCATACTGTGACGGATGATGGCACTATATTTATCCTTGTTGCCATGGCTATTTCAATAAATGATTAGGAGCATATGCCATTCCAGACCAAGGGACCAAGAGAAATCCCCAAATGCAAGGTTATTGGTGGACATGTACAAAAGATTCGGAGAACTGATGGAGGTACAATGCGACCAAAGAAGGAATTTCGAGGCAAAGTTACTTAATAACCTTCTTGAGTTGAGTTGATGGGAATTAGCCAGACCAGAACGACTACATTTTTCCATCATCGGTTGTGAAAAAACATTATGAGGGCTGTGACAGACCCTCCACTATTCCTGATGGCACATAAAACAGCTGTCCATAATTCAACCAAGCTCACCTGGCTAGCAGCATTATTTTTGGAAGATAATTTCGAATGCCTTGTGATTTGATATTCGGATCACTGAGCAACCGAGAGGTAGAAAGAAGTGCGGGACTATGTAAATAAACTGAAAGACAGCATGTTGAAAATTTGCGAAACCGCTCGGAAGAAGTTGATATTGGCAAGTGAAAGGATGAAAATTCGTGTGATTTAAAAGCTAATCTAGGAGGAGTCATGGAAGGTGAGCAGGTTTGACTGTTCAATCTACGTAGGAAGAAAGGTGAATCTTCCAAATTAACGACCTTACGAGGTAGAGTAGATGATCAATGTAGGTTACAGAATCAGCGCAGCCCTAGGACTAATATGAAAGTTGCTCAACTAGAAAGACCGAAGCCCTATCATGGTGATACGACGCGAAGTGAGATTCCAGGCTTATCGCGTGCTTAGTGACATCACGACGGGCTTCTCGAAACAAAGAGCAAGATCGAGAAGAAGGTGCCGAATAGATTCTGGGTGTTAATGATCTTTATATAAGGACAGCGTACGCGGCGAGTGCAGAGGTTATTCATGTTATCCATTGAGTAAAATGAATTGATTTATGTTACAAACACGACGGTGACGTACGCGGTAATTTAGTTGTAATTTCGATTGAGTTATTTAATTGTGAGAGTTTATTCATTGTTTTGTGTTGCGGAGTGAAAATAAACGAACAATAATTACTACAGTATTTTAACAGCCGCATTTCAAGTCAATTGGATGAGTGGAAGTGGGTTACATTTCAATTGCAAGATTTGTACCAAAAAAACATATTATTGAGAAGTTGAAGAAAAGCTTGTGAAAATAAAAAAAGATTTCGATGTCTAAAATCTGTATCTTGGCTATTGGCAGAGATATAGGTTCTTAAAAAACAAACATTCAGCTTTATCACTAAATAAGAATAATGAATAATTAGATTCTCACTTTATTTTATATTATGTCTAGTGTGTACAGATTTAGATGTATCAAAAGTGTATCTTGGTTATTGGCAAAAGAGATAGAGACTTTTTGCAATATTGAAGGCAATTTTTTGCGTGAAACGAAAGTTGCTTGTGACTGAAACAGTAACAATTTTGGGTATACGTTGTTTGTGGCGATCGTAATTTTGTAGAAGCAAAATCACTACAGGGGGAGGTGCACACGAAATTGATGGTTTTTTTGATGTTATTGAATCCATGTTCTTGGTGCATTCAGATGTGGAAAATTATTCCAGGTTTATAAAATATGTTTTTTTTGCTAATGCACTGTAATAATGAGTCTAATAAAGAATTATTATTCTAATGAAAATATTTGTTATTAATATGTGATTATTTCGTGAAATAAATTTTGCCAATCCTATAGAACAGAAAGGATACGGAAAAAGCTGCAAAAATATATGAAATGTCAAACGTTTCACGTAGTTCATGGTCTCCTATCACTGTTACTTGAAAACAAGTGTAAACCTTAGGCTCTTACTCTTTCGACTAAAATAAATGGGCAACAGCCATTCACGAATTTAGGATTTTGACTGAACAAGGACTAGAAACCGGTTTCCAGCCCTTGCCATGATGATAGTTCTCAAAAATGTCCGAGAAAAGAATTTTGGATCAGAATTTGGAAAAAAGTTCATTTCTATAGAGGATGCAGCTTTCACTACCTAGTATGGATTGGTAAGTAGCCCATCACTCCAGGGAGTGCCTGGGACGTATGAAGCGCGGGGGGTCATCTATGTTATAATCATACCTCACGATGGGGTTCTCATGGACTATTGCGCAATCGAAAACTTTCCGATTGCAGGTTTAAGTCTTCGAGGATCCGATCGTTCCGCACATACCACGGAGCGTTCGTTATCACTTTAGGACTGCAGGACTTCCATTTGCGCCCGTTCCAGGACGCGAATGCTGGTCCTGCAGGTCTGGCCCCCGGCGGCTGACAGGCCTGAACATCATTTTATAAATCAGAACTTTTTTCTTGAGAGAGAGTTTGCTCTTCCTGTTAATCAGGGGGTACAAAGTACGGATTTTCTTGGAAAACTTGTTCTTAACGATCTTGACGTGTGGTCTCTGGGTGAGCCGGCGATCCACCGTTACTCCCATGTATTTGACCTGCTCCGACCTGCTCCTTCCAGAGACAGACACGCCTCTTTCCGGGTTGTTCCTCTTCGTCCCATCGAAATCGCCTGCGTTTTGTCATGATTCAGCTTTATTTTCCACTCCAGGTACCACTGCTGGAAGCCGTTTAATGCAGTCTGCAAATAAACGACACCCATCAAGTGGTTGGCTGAGGAAGAAAGTAAAGCCGTATCGTCAGCGAATAAGGAGATCTTCACGTGTTCACTCTTTGGAATAACGGATGTGTAGAGGGCGTACAATAACGGAGACAGCACTGCCCCCTGAGGAACGCCGGCCTCAATTTCTCTCAAATTCGAAAGAGACCTTTATCTGAAATATCCTACCCATGAGGAAAGACTTGATCCACTTCAATGAGTTTGGACAGTAGTCCCTCATGCCAAACTCTGTCGAAAGCTTACTGTGTCCAATATGGGAACTTTTATTAACATTAAGTGATGTTATGGCGTCTCCACAGCCTCAGAACCTGAAGCTCGGTGGAATGAGCACGCCTAAAGCCAAACTGCTCATTTGGTAGGGCATTTCTGTCCTCCAATTCTTCGTCAAGCCTTTCTAGAGCGACTTTTTCAGTCAACTTAGCTGAACTGCAAAGCAGACTGAAAGGCGATAATTTTGCGGTCGGGTTTTGTTCTCGTGTCACGTAACGCGCATATTTGTTCTGAACCAATCAGAAAGCGCGTCCCTCGTACATTTTGCGGTAATCAAGTCATTGTGAAAAAAGGTAAACAACACTCGAGTTCCGAAAAATATCCATCGTTTCAAAGTCAAAGATGCTCGGTACTTCTAATCTTCATTTCGGGGTCAATTCTCTCGCCTATAACCTTCGAACCATGCAGAAAATCAGAAACCCACAACTCCGGAGGTTTTGCAACATGAATCGAATGAAATTCAATGCGACCCGAAAAAGGAAAGTAATAGATCGACCAGGAAGCATTGCTTGCTGATTGTACTGTTATTGTTAACGTAACAACAAATACTTTCTTCGATCAATAATCCTCCTTTGCGCTGTTCAACGGCCGTAAATTCGTCGGTAATGACATTAATGGTACTATAAACCTCGACGAATATATCACTTTTACGGGTTCATAGCGTTTGAATTAATTCACTCATTTCGCGGATAATGTTTTATGTAACTGGTTAGTTTTCACACTCCTGTGCACTGTGAAGAAATTTAAATCGATTTTCTCATATACCGGTTGGAAGAACACTCGAAAGACGTCAAGAGTTGATCAGAATTGAAAAAATTGTAAATGGGGTGTAACTTCAGAATGTATCTATATTAATTTGTATATACATAAACTAGCTGGTATAGTACTGTAATACATCTAAGAGATTCATTATAATTCATTACTGATAAGGTTGAGCGCTCGACCGACCGCAAGCAGGGGCGTACTTGATACAATGGAATTTTCAGACAAAATGATTTGTTTAATTGACGGCTTGTCCTGATTATCTTAGAAAATTAGTTAGTAAATAATCCATACCTGATATACAAAGTTAAAAATCAATCAAAATAGTCATAACTATGAAATTACATGGACAAATTTTAGTTCGCGCAATAAAATGAAATTTACGTATTTTCAAATCCGTACCTGAAATCCCCAGCCCCTTTTCCAATTATTTCACACCTTGAACAATAGGCCATGATTACGGTATCGTATTACCATCCATAATGAGTCTCTCAGATGTCTGGTAGAATTTGTATTTTTTCCCAAGTTTTTCTTTGATTGGTTCCATCTTCTTTATGCCTGTAGCTTTGCTTGCTTCCCATTATCCCATTTCCGATAATCCCGTTATCCCGGTAAAGTTTAACCACTTTAAATTGCAGAAGCTGTTTCTATAAGGAGCAAATCAAAAACTCACCTAGCTTACACGAGCATAAATGCGAAGTGACGGAACGAAAAATAATGTATACTACTCGTAAACGGAAGACCAAAGAAGATCAAAAGAGCAGACAGTCAACGTGTGTTTCAGTGACAGATTCGCCTGAGCCAATCAAAACGGACCGCAAGCCAAGATAATGCTTGTAGGTGTATCCATACTTTGGAGGCCAAGAAAACTAATAAATCATGAGTTAGAAGAGTGTTTGAAGAGGGTCTGAATAAATGAAAGCCAGTAGCGTCTCTAGTCTGGGATCGAAATAGGGTTTGAGATATTCTATAGTTCTGTTGTGTTTTGTTGGAAAATATGGCTTTATCCGACGATAGGAAACTGGAATTATGATGATCCGATTGCCTATTAATACATACTTCCTCGCTTGAGGCATATTTTTTTGTTTCAACGTATTTTTTTAATATCTAAATAAAGTTAGTTATCTCCGCCTCTGCTGCTCAGAGGATACCGCTCATTATCCTGGTATCTCGTTTGGGTGGCATAATTGATTTGACAGCGAAAGTAATGCCTTGTGACGACTATTACCAATTCACTAACTCCTTTTCCCCAGGGACGGAATTTTCAAATAAGGTTGAACACGATTCATTTATTTGTAACAGAAAGCCAAAACACTAATTTTCATGACCTAACCTAAAAATAACGAACCCTCATGAAAATTATCACTTCCTATTTCCCCCTTAGGGGTTGCATTTCTGAAAACTGAACATGTATTTCTTTATTTGTAACACAGACCTCAAATCAATTCTATGACCCAAAAAAATTAACGGAACCCTCATACAAACTTTCGCCCCCCAATTCACCCCTTTTGGGAATGATTTTTAAAAACACTGACTTTAACTTAAAAACTTACGGAACCCCCTTACAAACTTCCACTTCCCATTTCACCCCTTTAGGGTTTGAATTTCTAAAAACCGTGGGACACATATTTCTTTATTTGTAACAAAGATCTCAAATACCAATTATTATGAACCTAACTTAAAAACTAACGGAACCCCCATACAAATTGAAAAGGGAAACATCAATTGAATATTGATTTTTCAATTCACAGAAAAATCTTTCTATCGATATTCAATTGAAAATGTTTCCCTTTTCAATATGAATACCCCACAAGAGGTTATCTTGACGATGGAAGATAGTGACTAAAGTTTATCTTTAAGTCGCAGATGATTCCATATCTGATTTTATGAACATCCTGTTTATATTTTCAACAAATCAATCTATCATACCCCATGACAGGTTTTAATGTCAGAAAACACTAATTTCAAAGTGTCTCTCCAAAAGAAATGATTCTAACTTTTTCCATCTTTGCAAAGTGAGATTGCTTCTTGAAAATGTGTTTCCCATTTCTTCCAGTCTTCCCGATGATCGTGGAAGCGCGAAATAGATTTTCGTCGACAAAAATGAATTGAAGACCTAGTGAATGCCATGTCTCTCCTGCGTCAATGTTACGAATGATTTCTGGTGAGTACTCTCTTTTGGAAAACATTCTTCTTTGCCTCATTCATCTTTATGAATTCTTAATTGAGACTGGAATAGAAAATCAAATAACTATCTGAATGAAAATGCAAATTTTCAATTTAAGATTTTTTCTTTCGAGTTAGGGCCTTTTCAGAATATCTACCAGATGTAGTTCAATGTCCAGCGTGGCTTTAGCCGGGAAAGTAGTTGTTTTCTGTTAGACATTCACTAAAAATAACTTCATTTTAATCGTGGATTTTCCAATTCACAGAAAAATCTTTCTATCGATATTCAATTGAGAATGTTTCCCTTTTCAACATGAATATCTCACAAGAGGTTATCTTGACGATGGAAGATAGTGACTAAAGTTTATCTTTCAGTCGCAGATGATTCCACATCTGATTTTATGAACATCCTGTTTATATTTTCAACAAATCAATCTATCATACCCCATGACAGGTTTTAATGTCAGAAAACACTAATTTCAAAGTGTCTCTCCAAAAGAAATGATTCTAACTTTCTCCATCTTTGCAAAGTGAGATTGCTTCTGAAAATGTGTTTCCATTTCTTCCGGTCTTCCTGATGATCGTGGAAGCGTGAAATAGATTTTCGTCGACAAAAATGTATTGAAGACCTAGTGAATGCGATGTCTCTCCTGCGTCAATGTTACGAATGATTTCTGGTGAGTACTCTCTTTTGGAAAACATTCTTCTTTGCCTCATTCATCTTTATGAGTTCTTAATTAAGACTGGAATAGAAAATCAAATAACTATCTGAATGAAAATGCAAATTTTCTATTTCAGATTTTTTCTTTGAGTTAGCTTTTCAGAATATCTACCAGATGTAGTTCAATGTCAGCGTGCTTTAGCCGGGAAGTAGTTGTTTTCAAAATCTCTATATCAAAATTCAATTGAGAATGTTTCCCTTTTCAACGTTGTTTTCGTTAGACATTCACTAAAAATAACTTCATTTTAATCGTGGATTTTTCAATTCACAGAAAAATCTTTCTATCAATATTCAATTGAGAATGTTTCCCTTTTCAACATGAATACCCCACAAGCGGTTATCTTGACGATGGAAGATAGTGACTAAAATTCATCTTTCAGTCGCAGATATTCCACATCTGATTTCATGAACATCCTGTTTATATTTTCAACAAATCAACCCCATACAAACTTCTATCCCTATTCAACTCCTCCATTTCACCTCTCTAGGGATTGCATTTTTTGTGTCACCATAAAACAAACTGAAATCAGTCCCCTCATAAGGTTAGTTATACCTGCGATTTTTCGAGAAACTTTGATGATTGAGGGTTTCCGGTGAATATATCTCATTGAAACATTAGAAAATGATTGCATAGAACATATTTGTGCCGCTAAAAATATATTCAAATCAGTCCCCTCATGGGGGTGGTTTATACTTGAGATTTTTGGAAGAACTTTGCTGACCGGGGGTATCCAATAATATATTTTATTGAAACGATGGAAATGATGGCACAAACATATTATTTGTGCTACATAGGAAAATTCACATCAGCAACCTTGTTAGGTTTTAACTGCTGACAACGAAACAAATATTAGAAAATAAACTTAAATAACAATTCAATCTCATGATTAATATACTTAAAAAATAAAGTAAAAATGGAATTCCAATATATACATCCAATTAAACAATATTGGCAGAATCTGCATAGGAAATAATATATATATATATATATATATATATATATATATATATATATATATATATAGTAGGAATTCAATGGACATAGCCCTCAGAGAAAAGTGCTAACCGTAGACACGTGTTTCGGGCTCTCGGCCCTCATCAGTACGGTGGAGAAGTGCAAGGATGAACAACACTTGGCAGAAAACGACAAATCAACGGAGTCAACAAACAGAAGCCAGCCGCTCATTTGTGATTTCGGTCAGCAGACCCTGAATTGCAGGGCAACAACCAACGTCACCACGGAGGCAGCCATAGCTACCTGCGTGACATCCGAGTCCAGGAATATAAATATGAAAGAGAGTAATATCGAGGGGATTGTTAAAAACAAAATGGTAGGAATTTAATGGACATAGCCCTCAGAGAAAAGTGCTAACCGTAGACACGTGTTTCATGCTCTCGGCCCTCATCAGTATGGTGGATAAGTGCAAGGATGAACAACACTTGGTAGAAAACGACAAATCAACGGAGTCAACAAACAGAAGCCAGCCGCTCATTTGTGATTTTGGTCAGCAGACCCTGAATTCCAGGGCAACAACCAACGTCACCACGGAGGCAGCCATAGCTACCTGCGTGACATCCGAGTCCAGGAATATAAATATGAAAGAGAGTTATATCGAGGGGATTGTTAAAAACAAGCCCGAAACACGTGTCTACGGTTAGCACTTTTCTCTGAGGGCTATGTCCATTAAATTCCTACCATTTTGTTTTTACTACCAAGTGTTGTTCATCCTTGCACTTCTTCACCGTACTGATGAGGGTCGAAAGCCCAAAACACGTGTCTACGGTTAGCACTTTTCTCTGAGGGCTATGTCCATTGAATTCCTACTATATATATATAGATATATATATATATATATATAAATATATATATATATATATATATCATTTCTTATGCAGATTCTTCCAATATTGTTTAATTGGATGAATATATTGGAATTCCATTTTTAATTTATTTTTTAAGTATATTAATCATGAGATTGAATTGTTCATTGTAAGTTTTATTTTCTAATATTTGTTCCGTTGCTCAGCAGTGTAAACTATCCTAACAAGGTTGCTGATGTGAATTTTTCCTATGGTAGCACAAATAATATGTTTGTGCCATCATATTCCATCGTTTCAATAAAATATATTCATTGGATACCCCCGGTCAGCAAAGTTCTTCCAAAAATCTTAAGTATAAACTACCCCCATGGGGGGACTGATTTGAATTTATTTATGGCGGCACAAATATGTTTTATGCAATCATTTTCTAATGTTTCAATGAAATATATTCACCGGAAACCCAATCATCAAAGTTTCTCGAAAAATCGCAGGTATAACTAACCTTATGAGGGGACTGATTTTAGTTTGTTTTATGGTGACACAAAAAATGCAATCCCTAGAGAGGTGAAATGGGGGAGTTGAATAGGGATAGAAGTTTGTATGGGGTTGATTTGTTGAAAATATAAACAGGATGTTCATGAAATCAGATGTGGAATATCTGCGACTGAAAGATGAATTTTAGTCACTATCTTCCATCGTCAAGATAACCTCTTGTGGGGTATTCATGTTGAAAAGGGAAACATTCTCAATTGAATATCGATAGAACTATTTTTCTGTGAATTGAAAAATCCACGATTAAAATGAAGTTATTTTTAGTGAATGTCTAACAGAAAACAACTACTTCCCCGGCTAAAGCCACGCTGGACATTGAACTACATCTGGTTGATATTCTGAAAAGGCCCTAACTCAAAAGAAAAAATCTGAAATTGAAAATTTGCATTTTTATTCAGATAGTTATTTGATTTTCTATTCCAGTCTTAATTAAGAACTCATAAAGATGAATGAGGCAAAGAAGAATGTTTTCCAAAAGAGAGTACTCACCAGAAATCATTCGTAACATTGATGCAGGAGAGACATCGCATTCACTAGGTCTTCAATACATTTTTGTCGACGAAAACCTATTTCACGCTTCCACGATCATCAGGAAGACCGGAAGAAATGGGAAACACATTTTCAAGAAGCAATCATACTCTGCAAAGATGGAAAAATCATTTCTTTTGGAGAGACACTTCGAAATTAGTGTTTTCTGACATTAAAACCTGTCATAGGGTATGATAGATTGATTTGTTGAAAATATAAACAGGATGTTCATAAAATCAGATGTGGAATCATCTGCGACTGAAAGAAAAACTTTAGTCACTATCTTCCATCGTCAAGATAACCTCTTGTGGGGTATCCATGTTGAAAAGGGAAACATTCTCAATTGACAGGTACAATATTCAAAAAATATATGTATGAAACTTAAACAAACAATATGGTCAATCTCGACGACGAGTCACGTTTATGAGGGGACTAATAATATGTTTTGTGCATCATATTCCAGCATTTCATTGAAATATCTTCACTGGTTACTCAAAAATCGTAAGTATGAACTATCCTTGTGAGGGGGCTAATTTGTATTTTTTCTATGATCGCGCGAATAAATAAGTTTGGTGCCATCATATTCCAGGGTTCCAATAAAATATTTTATTGGATACCCCGCTCACAAAGTCTTTAAAAACTCATGAGGGGACTGATTTTTTTATGGTGACACAAAAAATATTTTATGCAATATTTTCTACCGTTCAATGAAATATATTCACCGGAAACCCTCGGTCACAAAGTTCTCGAAAAATAAGGTATAAACTACCCTTATGAGGGACTGATTTTAATTTTTTTATGGTGACACAAAAATATGTTTTGTGCAATCTACATTTAAGGTTGAAAAGGGAAACATTCTCAATTGAATATTGATAGAAATATTTTTCTGTGAATTGAAAAACGCACGATTAAAATGAAGTTATTTTTTTGTGAATGTCTGTTATATTTTCAACAAATCAATCTACATTTAAGGGTTTCAAAAGAATATATTTACTGGAAATCCCTGGTCAGCAGAGTGATTATAAAAATCACAAGTACAAACTACCCCTAAATGGGGGTGGATTGGAATTTTTAATATGGTGGCACGAAGGCATTCTTTCACAGGTAGATGTCAATTTTGCAATATGATGTTGATAATCGCATTACAAGTTATTATATAAAATCGCTTATACATGCAAGAATAGAAAGTTTCGATTACACCCTGTATAAACTAATGCAATTGATATCGTAGAATTGATCTAATATACCTTAGGTGTAACATACTAAAACTTCAGATTAAAAACCTCCTTTCTCAAATTCTTATTCTTCATTTAATTCGTTGCGAATTGAAAGCCATAGTATATTTTTTATCAGTCAGTTTCTCTCGAGATATACAATCTTTTCTACGTCGAGATATTCACGTACAATTCGAGAGGGAAAATATCTCATCCCGAATGAGTCTATTGAGTGATCGCATCGACACTACTAACATATGTTACTAGTCTGTTCAACCAAAATAGTGACATAATGGTTTTTAACGACATGTCTCTGTTTGTCGACAATTATATCCGATTGTCCCCAGATTTCATCCCCAAATCAAAGCAAAACAAACTTGTGAGTAACCGACAACTCTAACAATGATATTCTCTTTACGTATCTCATCACTCACCCTATACACATCCCGTTACGTAAGGAAATCCGGAAATAACCCTGGACTAATACTCCATCCGAGGAAAAGACCACCTGGTCCATAAACATTCAATCACATTTGACAGATTTGTCAGTTGGTCGCGTGTTCTATGGTCTAGTGGGCATGGCTTTTGTGTAACAGTGCGGCGACAAAAGAATAACGATGTAGTCAAGTTTTATGGGGGCAGCGACCAACGAATGGCGTACATTATGTGTCCGAATGTCGCAGAACTGGGTGAAAAATGATGCGGAGAGCAGATTTCGGTGTACGTGACAGATGGGTAATGGTATGTAAATTAAGTTTTTTTTTGCATTAATTGGAATTTGATATGAACTCGGAACTATTCATCACGATGACTCTCTGAAAAAAATTGGATGCCGTTGTTTGAAAAATTCTGCCCGGTCACCAGAAAATTAATCGTTCAGCGGTGTTTATTTGTGGGATGGATATCAATACGTCCGCTGAACAGTTCAAAAACAACAATATCTAAGAGAAAACTATAGAAAAACGGGGGGGGAGGGGGCAGTGATATGAGGAAGGGTAGCAGATATAAAAACATGACAGTATACAAACAAAAACCGAAACAAAATATAATAAAATTTGGGACGTAGAATATTGACAGTATCAATAGAAAAAAAACGAGGATGGCTCCTGCCCTGTCGAAAAAGGGGAAAAATTGGGATTGATCTAACAGCGATTGTGATGTGCAAAGAGAAAGAAGAAAAAGGGAAGTTTGAGCAAAACAATTGTACTTAGAGCGGCCTAAGTTCCCCAAATGCAGCTACTGGCTATTCTGGAATGTGATGAAATTCGATATTTTTTTTCAGGGATTACACCACAAATATTTAATGAGTTCCTCGACATGATCAGATCATACATTGAAAAAACGAATACAAGTACGATAAAAGTAGTGACCGCTGAAGAAAGGATACTCACTTTGAGATATTTACAATACAAGACAGAAGTCGTAAAATCAGTAGCCAGCTATTATTTCATTAAAAATGAAAAACTTTCCATTCCTCAAGACAGCTACTGCAAATACCTATACAATAGGTGTATGTTGGTCGAATATCCATGAAAAACATTTACTTCCGTGGCTAATGCCTCGACGGACACAAAATGCCACTTTAGCGAACTTTTTTTGTTCACTCAGAAAACTTATGATTGATATCCTGAAAACGTTTTAGGAGACGCAATAAACTATTGGGAATTCAAAATAACGGATACTCCCTCTAGTGTCGATTTTTGAAACTATACATAAGTACATTGTTTACTTTTCGAAACATTAATGTTTATATGATTATAGCCATTATGATTATGATAAAATTCGATATATTTTTTCAGGGATCACACCACAAATATTTAATGAGGTCCTTAACACGATCAGATCATACATTGAAAAAACGGATACATGTACGATAAAAGTAGTGACCGCTGAAGAAAGGATACTCACTTTGAGATATTTACAATACAAGACAGAAGTCGTAAAATCAAAATAAACTATTGGGAATTCAAAATAACGGATACTCCCTCTAGTGTCGATTTTTGAAACTATACATAAGTATAGTTTACTTTTCGAAACATTAATGTTTATATGATTATAGCCATTATATATCTAAAACTTGTCGAATCTCTCGTGATTGTTGACATTTAATGAAATTCTTGTGAATGTTCTGGTGAATGTTCTGTTGACTATTAAACGTCCTCGAGTGAAAAAATGAATGATTCAAGTTCACATCATTATTGTTGTGTACCTCAATGTGACTCTTGGCAAAACGATACTGGAATAAGTTTTCATCATTTTCCGTGAGAAAATGAACGTAACGTTCTGGTGCAGACTAATCTAGGATTGAGCGAGTCTATAGACAGACGATGGGCTCTTGAAGAAGAATACAGTCTCTTCCGAAAATCTTCCTGTATCGTCTGTGGCCAAGAAAAAAAGTGAGAACGAACCTTCAAAGAGAGTTGAGAGGAAAGAAAAGAGAGTTAAGGAGAAAAAAATTTATATTATTCAACATACCGAAAATTATTCATACACTAAGGAAAAAGAGTGACTGTATATGTATATCTAGGTGATAAGGACACATTGGTTACTTTTCGAGACACGAATGTTTATAAGATTTTGGCCATTATACACTTAATACTTGTAAAATCTCTTGAGATTGTTGACATTCAATGAAATTCTGGTTTACCTGGTGAATATTCTGTTGACTATTGTACGTCCTCGAGTGAAAAATTTATCGATTCTAGTTCAAATCATCATTGTTGGGTACCTCAATGTGACTGTTAGAAAAAACGATTCCGTTACTGGAATAAGTTCCCGTTGTACTGGAATAAGTTCCCGTTGAATAAGTTTTATCATTTTCCGTGAGAAAATGTAACGTACTGGTGCAGACTAATCTAGTATTGAGTGAGTCTATAGACAGACGACGAGCTCTTGGGAACTTCAAAAAGAATACAGTTCCTTCCCAAAATGTTCCTGTGGCCAAGAAAAAAAGTGAAAAAGATAACCTTTAAAGAAAGTTGAGAAGAAAAAAAAGAGAGTTAGGAAGAGAAAAAAGAGATATTATTCAACATACCGAAGATTATTCAAACAGTATGGTAAAAGAGTGACTATATATGTATATCTAGGTGATAAGGACACATTTTCACACCATCTTGTTTGTTTTAGATGAAATAAAAATAATGTATTTGTTACTATTATTTTCAATTAGAACATTCACAAATAATGTGAAACATTTCTTCAAAATAATTCATAACAGTAATTCCTGATGACTTCACTACGCTGTCCAGAAAATATTTTTTTGCAAGCAAATTAAAACATACTTTGTCTCCTTCAAAGTGAGTTTACGCAAATAATATTGTCTTAAGATTTAAATACACCACTTCACTAGAGTCTTTGAAAATAATACCAAATGGAAATATTTTGAGAAAAACTCCATACACAAGTGTATAACCTCTGAGAAAACAGACAAACAAGGTACGTATGTCTGGTTTGAATTTTCGCCACTCTGGCGCTGGCATCTAATTTTGAATTCCCAATAGATTATTTGAAACTCTGTAGTGACAGCACACGTTTTCCTCAAAATATTCTTGTGGAATACTCATTTCAGGATTAGTTCAATTATTTGACAAACGTGTTATTGATAAAAAATCGCTGGCTACATTTTTGCATAGCTTCCTTACATTATCGTATGAAATTTAAAATGTATATCATAATGCAAAAGTTTTTTTTTAAATACCAGCGATTCTGAAGTAGTATTTTGAAAATCAAAAAAAATTATGTTTGCACGTGTCTGTCCAATACAAATAGAAATTTGGTACACTGGTTTTTTTAACTTTTTTGTGTTTTTGAAACAAATAAAATATTTTTTTTCAAAATGTCTATGGACGTGGTCTTAAATAATATTCAGAAAAATACGCTATACCTCAATTTTCCATGAAAAATTGGATGGAAAAAACTAAAAAACCTTTAATTTCTAAAGTGTCTATCAACATTCCTTGGAAATTTATAATATACAGGGTGATTCAAAAGTACTTTGACAAACTTCAGGCGGTGATTCCTCACAATATTCTAATATGAATTGTCCACATAAATATATGTCCGGAAACGCTTCGTTTCCAAGAGTTAAAGGAGAATAGGGAGTTAAAGTTTTATTTTTATTTTCGTTTTTTTTAAATAACTTTCGAAATACTGACCTTAATTAAACGAAAATTTGTTCTTTAGAGGTTTTTAGAGGTGTCGAATTCGAACCTGATTCGAACCTTATTGCGCTTTCTCGTAGGGGGCGCCACCTACACGTTTTTTTTTTAAGATTAATAACTTTTTTGAGCGTACTTCTAGCACATATTTCAGTGGAAAAATCAATTCCTCTATCATATCCACGTAAAAAAGCTATCCTTGTTACAAGTCGCTATAAGCAACCGTTTTCTAGATAATTAGACTTGAAAATTTCTAGTCGATTATTTGATAATCGATGCGTGTTGAAGTTATTACCATTATTCTGCATTTTTCACAAGAATGCTTAGTTTTGGTAATTACATATTATGTGATAGTTAAACGTTTTGTTGTTTTGTTGAAGTTTCTGTAAGTTTTAAAACACTAATTTTGAAAAAATGGATTATTTTAATAATAATGCTTATTTAGCCGATATGTATTTCGTTTATGGCCTTGCGGATGGCAATGCGCGCGAAGCAAGACGTATTTACCAGGAGCGATTTCCTAATCGAGTACTGCCTTCAGCTCCAATATTTATCAGTCTCCACCGTATTATTGGAAGAGCACGAGCAATCCAAACCCCAGAATTGGAAAAAGCTGTTGAACGCTCTCGAGAAGAATCCAGAAACAAGTACAAGAATAATTGCTGAAGCTCTCAATTCTACTCAGTCCACAGTTTTGAGAATTATCCACGATCAACAATTTTATCCATACCATATTCAAAGGGTACAAGATCTTTTGCCACGAGACTTCCAACAACGCATTACTATGTGTCAGTGGTTTTTGAGAAAATTGGCTGGAAATCCTCAATTTTTAAGATATGTTCTCTTCACGGACGAGGCAATCTTCTCCCGAAACTTTCATAACAACCATGTTTGGACTCTGGAAAATCCGCACGAAGTTAGTGAAAGACATTATCAGTATCAATTTTCTGTAAATGTATGGGCGGCAATAATTGATAATCACGTGGTAGGTCCTTCCTTTTCTAAGGACATTTGAAGTCACTAGTTTATAAAACTCCAGTAGCGAACGAGGAAGATCCAAGAAACCGAATAGTAGACGCCTGTGAAACAATAAGAAACATAACAATGATTTTTGAGCTGGTACGAGATTCAATTACTAGAAGACTGAATGCCTGTATCTTCGCTGAAGGTGGACACTTTGAACAATTTATTTGAATACAATTTAGTTTCCTTTATTTTATTTTATTCTACATATTCAAAATTTCTTGAAATAAAATGTTGATATTTCCTGCAAATTTTATTAAAACAAATACAGATTTTGCACCTTTGATACAAAAATAACTATTTCAAACGAGTAAAAATAAATAGAATAGGTGGCGCCCCCTACGAAAAACCAAAACTACTTACTTGAACGTCAAATTTATCTCCTAAGCATTCTTGTGAAGAATGCAAAATAATGGTAATAACTTCAACACGCATCGATTATCAAATAATCGACTTGAAATTTTCAAGTCCAAATATCTAGAAAACAGTTGCTTATAGCGACTTGTAACACGGATAGCTTTTTCACGTAGATATGAATGAGGACTATATTTTGTTACTAAAAAATGTGCTTAAAAAAGTTATGAATCTTCAAAAAATAAAAAGACGTGTAGGTGGCGCCCCTACTAGTAAGAGCAATAATAACATCAGGTTCGAACTCGACACCTCAAAAAACTTCTCAATACCAATTTTCGTTTAATTGAGGTCAGTATTTCGAAAGTTATTTAAAAAAAAAAAAAAAAAATTTTAACACCCTGTATCTTGGAAACGAAGCGTTTCCGGACATTTATTCATTTGGATAATTCATATTAGAATATTGTGAGGAATCACCTCCTGAAGTTTGTCAAAGTACTTTTGAATCACCCTGTATAAGTTATTTATATGATGAACAATACTTCACGAATAGCCATAAAAAATCTATAAGTTCGGCGAGAAAACATGTGGCGTTTCTGTTCTATTTTTTTGGACAGCTTATACAAAAAAATATTGTATGCAACACGTACGCAAATAGATTTAGCGGACATTGCTATTCGTCCGCTGAAACCTAATTTTGCTTACTTGTTACATAAACTACTCTTCTTTAACGTCATTAATTTCCATGTCATTAGTTCAATAACACAAACAGTTGCTCGAAAAACGAGTTAAATGAAATGAAGAGGAAAAGCAAATCGTGTGCCGACAGGTCCAATCGTGCCAACCAAAAGGGAGAAAAGGTGGGGGATCGGACCGATCTACTTGGTCGGGAGGTCTGGGCCGATATCGGGAACGCAATTATTTAATCGGCCGACGAGCCTACATACGTCACGATTTCGAGTCCCGATGTCGTCCCTCTGATATCGGATCCGATAAATTGGCACGTCTGTAGGCCCCTCCAATCCTCCAGTTCTGAGAGCGCGTTTTTACATCTAGGAAAATTAATCTACCTTGCTTAATCCTCAACTTTTACTTCGTGACACTACATTTTCTTTGTTTGGAGTCAATAAAAAGTAACCCAATTTCTTTTAGCGATGAAACTTGAGAGCAACATTTTCCAAAAATTATTGATAAACATTGGAGGCATTCCACGTGACCCTTGGATAGGTGTAAATGTTTCAATGATTTTTCGAAAATGATAAAAACAATGGGAAAAAACTGAACTATTCAATTCCCAGAGAGCATACATAATTGTAAATCACCCCCAAAACCTGTCGCACATAGGCAGGCTTGTATTTTGAACATCCCCATGTACATATATTTTCCCCATGTATAATTCAGCTCCGGTGTGAACACACACCACCAGCACAGCACTGCACAATGTAGTAAAACTCTAATGTACGAAGGGAATAATACATTTCCACGCGGTTTCCACTTGATGAAGGGTTCGTTGATAAGGCCATGTTAGAGAGGCGCTTTTAATTTTTAATGTCGCGTAAGTGAACATTAGGGGGGTCGGTTTATCAACAGCGAACACGCGTAGGGCTGTTGCGAGGGGACCAGTTGCGGAATTACCTTTTTCGGCATTCAATTTATTAATTAATCATGAGGATCTCACAATTAGCGGGCCTACCTTACCACAGTAGAGCAGTCTGTATCGCCTGGTCTTCAGGGATACGTGCTGGAAATGTCGACAATATTCCCCTTACCTGCAAAAGAAAAAAAAACATTGTAACACTAAAAAAAATTATTTAGGGTTCATTGATATTTTTTTTTGAGGGAGTTAGCATGAATTTAGACGAACATATGGCCACTGAGTTGTCTGGTCCAGGTCAGCCGATATGTCTTGAGAAAACGTCACTTTAGGTGGTTTTCGTGATTTCTGCGAGTAACAACTGAAATGCGTATCACAAAAATCGAAATAACTGCAATATAAATTGGAGAAAACTTCCTGATTAGGGTGTTACCTCTGAGTCCTGCTTGCCTGAACCCAAAGAACTAAATGATTATTTCCTGAATGTAGCAGGCATATAATAATAATAAACTAAATATAATAATAATAAACTGAACGTTGAAATACATGTTTCCTTTGCTGAAATAGGATGTAAGGATATTTCATCTGCTATAAGGGACGTCAAATCAAATGGAGTGGGCATAAAAATTAAAATGATATAGTCATTCCCCAACTGTGTAGAGGGAGGTCAAAAATATTGTCATTGAAATAAGGCGTGTTTCCTGCAAATATATCAGCTATTCCAAAAAAAAATAATCACCCACTTCATTCAATGATTTACGTCCAATCGGCATTTTGCTTTCATTACCAGAGTTATTTGTAAAACAATGTATCCCGTCAAATATAAACTGCTGATTCTCTTTCCTTAGTAACGGATTCGCTGGAATACTCCAGACCTCCCTTAAATATATACTCCTTCTCTGTTAGGGCTTTCCAGGCTTCTGGGTCTGTTTGTTCTAGTTTGTTTTAAAATATTGGCGGTATCCTTCCCCAATTAGATTGCTAAACTTTACTTCATAGTTGGCTTCCATAGATGCCTTGTGTTCGATATCACCTATTTGTTCCATTGTAAATTCATTGGCTTCGGTACTTTTTTAACTGAATGTGAAGTACGGTTTCCCTGTAGGTACTTCTCTTTCTTGTATTTTTTCATGTTTTCTATGAAGTTCTATAGTTATTAGGAATCTGCTTCTTTTAGTTGGGATTGAGCTTTTCCGTGTTCGTCTTTGTATTTGTGTATATTTTCTAGAATTTTTGTTTGCTTTGCGCAATTACATCTGCAATCCAATTTACTACATGCCGGTATTTTCCTTGCCTGTAGTTGTATTCTTTTCCTAGGTTTTCTTAGTTGCTTTTTATCTGGACCTGCAGATGAATTATTATTGAATGTTGTTGTTTCCATTTGTTCCAACCATTTGAAGGGTTCCCTTATATAAGTGTCCCCTATCAGCACTTCGAAGTCATTGACTTCGTTTTCTTTACTAGTTTCATTGTTTGGAATTTTTTCGGTGCTTATGATTCTGTCTTTTTGAATCATCCTCTGTTATATACTCTTCATGCTACTCGATTTCCTGGCATTCTGCTCATATGACCTTCCATCTGATTCTTTGTGCTTCAATCACTGCTGTTATACATGGATAATCGTATAATTCCATAATTCTTTATTTGTTCCTTCACTCTTTTTCTCATGTATCTGCGTTTTTTTTATTACTCCCGTGTTCTGCGTAATTTTTTATCCCTGTTCTGTTCCTGCGCTTTAAAGCTCCCATCCAACTGGTGTTATAATATTCTGAACATCTCTTTTGCTTTTCTTAAGATTTATGTTTCACTCTCATTTTTATTTTACTGAATTTATCGTTTTTATTATTGATTTAGGTACTAGAATATCCACAAAAAAAATGAATATAACTCAATTTATGAATGGATACCCCGCATATTTTCTATTCGAAAATTGGTTGAACGCCAATTTAGAATATTCCTTCCTATATTAAAATTCAAATTAGCATATTTCTATAGCAAATTTGTATCCATTCAAGAAGTTCCGAAAATACTCAGCTCGCAATTAATGTTCAGAATTCATTTTTCAAGTAAACAGAGAAAATAAATTCACGAAGTTAACAAATTTGATATCCACAATTAAAATTCAAAGAAGTTACATAGTGAAAAATTGTATCCACAAAGTCAATAGTCCAGAAACTCCCCAAATCAAAGTTCCTTAATATGATACAACTCCCTCGAGGATTACTTTTATCCTTGTTCCATTGAAAATAATTATCTGGCTTTGTTCACCCGCGGGCTAGATAATTTTAATGATAGCTCCATTATAAGGGTGATAACGAAAGTTCCATTAGAAAATGTACACACTAATTCTATTATAGAAGGCCGTCGACAGGGGAAATTCTGCAAGAAAGAGTAACAAATTCGCCAATAGTAGTTTGATCGATCACCATGAAAGTTGGCACATCTGAGTGTTTTTTCATGGATCAAGGATTTTATGCTATCCATTTTACTTTAACTCGCCACTAGATGGCGCTGCAGCGCCTCAACTTCTATACCGTTCAACCGATCGCCATTAAAATAGGTATAGGTACATAGATATTTGAACACGGATAATATTTTCGCGCTAACCATTTTACTAAAACTCGCATAACGGAATAATGGGATAACGGGATAATGATAAATGGGTTAACGGGATAACGAGAAACACGTTAACGGGATAACAGGAAGCGTGCAAAGTTACAGGAATAATAAACAAACAAATTATACGCGGACGAAGTCGCGGAAACCATCTAGTTGATTATATAAACCATCTTAAACCTTTCCCCAATGCAAGGGTCAAATCAACTGTATCTAAACCTTGCGACTATGTTATCGGTTTGAATGTGTCGACTGGTATAAGCGCGCAAATTGTCGATTTTGAATATCTTATAGTACTCAGACTACAGTAAAATGCAAGGGTACGCGCTCTGTGATTGGTTCAGTACAGCATGCGCGTTACGTGACATGTTTGACATTCCATATATTTTTGTTTTATGTATTATTTTCAGGATGAAGAGTAAATAATGATGTGGGCTCATTGCTATAGAAAAAACGCCGGAATTAATACGAATATGGCAATAGAAGCTTTAAACAATTCACTGAAACCAACCAACTGAAGAGGAATGCTAGGGTAATAATTGAGAAACACTAGATAAGATAGAAAAGTAGTGGCCATAAAATGTAGAAAAGAATAACTGATATGGAAAGACCGAACGCTAATAACTATCAGGATAGAATTACTGTCAAAGCTGATAAGAAAGCGGAATAAGTCAAGCATAAAGTAAAGGTAATTAATTGTGAACACATAATATGTTGTAAAGTTTCAAGTACATTTTTTCAAAGATAATCATTATTATAACATAAATATGAAGCATGTTTGTGAGAGTAATTGTAGGGCATTATACTGTAGAGTATGTAAAATTTGTAAACATCGATACAAGTGTGATTGTCCAGAATATATGGTGAAGAATACTTTGTGTAAGCATGTGGACTTGGTGCGGATGTATGAAGAGCGAATGGGTACTAACTCTATTGTAGATGATGTAGTCAAAGCAATAGGAAAAAATTCAGTCATCAAGTCAGAGAATTAAGAAGAAATTGAACAATTTATTGAAGAAAAACGTACTCGGCAAATATCAGAAAAATAAGAGGACCAAGTTAATTGAGCAAATTAAAAACAATGGGCGGAAGCATTGAAGGACGAAGGTTTCAACATATTTATGAATAATATTCAAGGAGCAATGAGAGAAGCAGACCAAGCAAAAGTGTACTTACTACATACTTTTACTTGACCGGCCCCCCTAGTGGTCAAGTAATGTAATCGTGCCAAAAAAACGATATATCGACGGAAATTACCGTTTTCAGGTCTTCCGAGACGATTGAGACCATTTCCAGTGTAAACCCTGTCTATCTGTATGTCTGTGTGTGTGTCGGTCTGTCTGTAATCTTCCACGATAACTGCCGAACCGTTTGACCAATCGAGCTGAAATTTTGAAATGAAGATACAGTGTCTACCCCGAATGCGACAATTTTTGGCTGTCATCTTTCAAACGGAAGTGTCACTACTAAAAAATGACAGAAGCTAACACACGGAACTTGACTTGCAATATGTCATTTGAAAGCCCTTGAAAGACTGTATCCAGAAGAGTTAAATTTATTTCTACAACTGACATCTGTCTAAAATTAAAAGATGGCAAAGTTCAAAATTTTGAGAAATTAAATCTGTAGTTGGAGCTTTCCACCATTTCCCAGTCTGGCGCTACGAATGTTTAATTTTTCTCCTGGGCCTTACCGCTCACCCGGGCTTTGACTAGGAAGACCAGGGTTTGGTACAGGATGACTCAATTGACTGGAGTCAAATATCCTCTCACTTGGTCAATTGGACCGGTAAATGGACTGTTGAATTGACCGATCAAATTGAGTTCGTACAGCCGTAAAAATGTTTTATCAATGTTTATTTTCAAAAAAGACCTCATTCTCCCGAGGCTCGTGCCGGTCAAATTCTGATTTTTAAATTTTTATTAGTTTTATCTGTAACTTGATTTATTCTAAGTATTATACTTACATATATTTTTATTGATATTGATGATATTTTTTAAATTGAAAGTAGAAGCCACTGACAAATAGAAATCATGTGTGAATAACGCAGTGGCTTTTCTGAAAAACTATATAAGGTTTCCCTCATTTTCAATTTGAGATTTATACCTTTACATTTTTGATGATATACCTTTTGCGATAGTAATAAGAAATTGAGCTAGAATGCATAATGATATTTCTTATGATGAATGACACCCTCATAACTTATGAAGTCAATGGAGCATCTAGATAACTTCAAGCGAACATATTTGTTACTACAAGGTTGCACAGAATCACCGTGTTATCGATAAAGCTATGATTAAAAAAGTGTACATCACTTATCACTTAACAAATTTCTCTTATTCTCGTTATTTGTTTTGCGTTACTCAGAACGCACTAGGAGTACGACTTTTGGTGTCGTGGATTGGCCTATGCTGACATCTGTTGACCTATTAATGTGCACGAAATTTCGTGTCATTAAAATTCCACGATAACAGGTCTAAGCTTCAACAACAGATTTTAGGTGTCACTATCTATAATTTGATGCTTTTCACATTTTTGTACTGCCGGTGGTATTAGCACTATGAGATATTCGATACGAATTTGGAAGAATCACAAGCGTCCTGATGATTGGGAAACCATGAAACAGCTGTTGGCGGATGGTGGGCTCTCTTGGATTCGTAACAAATTTCCCTTATTCTCGTTATTTGTTTTCGTTACTCAGAACGCACTAGGAGTACGACTATTGGTGTCGTGGATTGGCCTATGCTGACATCTGTTGGTGACCTATTAATGTGCACAAATTTCGTGTCATTGAAATTCCACGATAACAGGTCTTAGCTTCAACACACAGATTATAGGTATCACTATCTATAATTTGATGCTTTTCACATTTTTGTACTTGCCGGTAGGTATTAGCGCTATGAGATATTTGATATGAATTTAAAAGAGACCACAAGCCGTCCTGATGATTGAGAAACCATGAAACAGCTGTTGGCGGATTTGGGCTCTTTGGATTCGTAAGAAATTTCTCTTATTCTCGTTATTTGTTTTGCGTTACTCAGAACGCACTGGGAGTACGACTATTGGTGTCGTGGATTGGCCTATGCTGACATCTGTTGGTGACCTATTAATGTGCACGAAATTTCGTGTCATTAAAATTCCACTATAACAGGTCCAAGCTTCAACACACAGATTATAGGTGTCACTATCTATAATTTTATGCTTTTCACATTTTTGTACTTGCCGGTAGGTATTAGCGCTATGAGATATTTGATATGAATTGAAAAGAGACCACAAGCCGTCCTGATGATTGAGAAACCATGAAACAGCTGTTGGCGGATGGTGGGCTCTCTTGGATTCGTAAGAAATTTCTCTTATTCTCGTTATTTGTTTTGCGTTACTCAGAACGCACTGGGAGTACGACTATTGGTGTCGTGGATTGGCCTATGCTGACATCTGTTGGTGACCTATTTAATGTGCACGAAATTTCGTGTCATTAAAATTCCACTATAACAGGTCCAAGCTTCAACACACAGATTATAGGTGTCACTATCAATAATTTGATGCTTTTAATATATATATATATATATATATATATATATATATACAGAGTGGCCACTTTTTTAATGGGATTGTATTGGTAACTTTTAAACCATAAGAGTTAGAAGGTCGGTCAAATGGAGAAAAAGTTGCATTCATAGAAGCATTGTCAAGCAGTTCAAACAAATCGAGATTATCAGGGCCGGTTATTGAGATATCATAAGAAAAGTAAATTCTGTCATTTTGATTTTCTTTTTTTCCCACTTTATTTCGAATATTATCAAAAAATGTCACGGGAGTTTTTTATTCGACAGGAAATTATCCTCAATTTGACATAATCAGATTTCGTATCCAACGTTTCGTACGCTCTGGGTTGAGGGTGGCAACCTAATTTTTTTCAATACGGACCTGCATATTTTATGACACTTTTTGAAATAACTTTTAACGCTTAATTCAACGATATATCAAACAATGTCATTCAGAGTTGATTTTCAGGTGATTTTGACCCTTATCCGAATTTCTTTGGGTCGGATCTGTATTACATTTAGGTACCTTTAGTTTAATTAACAACATGCAATACATTTGATAAGAAAATCAACTTACTCATCTTCAACTGAATGGAACGTAACAGAATCAAAGCAAGAAACAAGTAAAAATTATTTACAAATTTCAAGAGGTGAAAAGCCTAATTCATAATAATTAAACGAAACTATCATTTAATGAAAGAAAAATCAAATGATTATTCGAAAGTAAATGATGAACATTAATGAAGTAAGTGTTCGAAATGTCCACCATTTTGTAAAATTCACTTTGCGGTTCTGGAACCCATACTTCTTATACATTTGCTTATTTCGTCTCCTTGAATACCTTCCAATACATTCTCAATCTTCTCGCGAAGAATCTCTATTGTCGGGTTTGTAGTATCATGAATTTTATTTTTGAGATATCCCCACAAATAAAAATCCAGCGGATTCAAATCCGGAGATCTGGCAGGCCATGCTACTGGACCTCTTGTTCCAATCCATGAATCGGGAAAAGTTCGATTTAGATAGTCTGTGACTATTCTTGAGTTGTGTGGACCACATCCGTCTTGTTGGAACCATGGACGCCGATACCGTATAGGAAGATCATCCAACATTTCTTCTATAATTTCTACATATTTTGCTCCGGTTAGGTTGCCGTCAATAAAATAGGGTCCCAGTAATTTATTATTCAACAAACCGCACCATATGTTCAAAGAAAAACGATATTGATGTCTAACTTCATGAATTAAGTGAGGATTTTCTGTGGCATAAAAATGTTTGTTCCTTCGATTGAACATGCCGAAATTTGTGAATGTCGTTTCGTCTCCCCAAATGATATTGTTCGCAAAATTATTGTTATTCCGCACCTTCCGTTGAAACCAATTACAGAATTGCAACCTCCTCTCAGGATCATTGCGATATAGTTTCTGCACGGCTTGGTATTTATAGTCATGGTATCCGTGTCTCTTGAGTATTTTATTAACAGCACTTTTCGATAAATTGCATTCACTGGCCATAGTTCTCGATCCTATTCCTGGATTCATTCGAATTTGGGCCATAACATTGATGTCATTGATAGGCTCGTTTCGTCGTACATAAGGACCTTGATGAATGAATTATGTGAATGAATGATGAATGAATTATGTGCAAGTAACGTTGTTGTAAAAAGTTTTAATTTTTCAATGTTTTGTGGCTAAAATCTACCAATTACTACCTACTTGTTTTTTGATTACTTCCAAAATACTTACCCACCTTACTTCAACTATTACCAGTTAAATAATATGATTATCTACTTTTACTATTTGTTGTAATATAAATTATTTTCGTTGTTCTGGTTAGTTTATTTCATTACTTTGTATATCATTCCATCCTCTCATAAAATATACTGATTTTGACGGTGGAACAAGAATAATGTCAGTAGCGATCTGTCATTGTCAACTACGTATGTGCGTGCCAATGTTCACTAGTAAAAAATCAATTATCCCCTATTTTGCTACCCGTAAGGGTGGCTAATTCCTTCCGAAATCCAAATATAAGGTATACTCTATCTAATAAAAAAAGAATCATCCAAATCGAAGAACCCAGTACAAAGTTATGCCTGATAGAATCGGTTAACGGACCGGAATTCAGAGGGTGAGTGATCCCTATCCTTCATTTCGCTACCCTTAGGGGTGGATTTCATCTTTTAAATTCAAATGGGACCAAACTCGAAGTACACCCTATCCACTGAAAAAAGAATTATCGGAATCGGACGCCTCAGTAAAAAGTTATGCGTGATCATACATAAAAAAATATGATGGAAAAACATAAAATGTACGGGTCGAATAGAGAACCTCCTCCTTTTTGGTTTCGTCGGTTAAAAATTAGCCCCAGCTCGCATTCAACCCACTTGGCCCTATTCTCAGAAGGGACGGACAGGAAATATCCAATCAGAAAAAAAAACTGTAAGCTCGAAAACGAGAACAAAATAATACAGGAAGCAATATGGATTGTCGCCATTCCGAGACAGTCAAGTCTCCCATTTATTTATAAACAGACTGGCTCCGTGACTCTGTCACCCACTTTTTCATATACGAAGATTCGGCCATAAAATCGATCAGGTTTCACTCAATCCCTGACTGGGGTCATAAACAATTTTATTGGTCATCCTAACGAATACGGCCCCGAACGAGGCGCCATAGGTCATCAATTATTGCATATGCTCATGCGATCTTGATGACTGTTTTACGAGATTTCTTTCAAAAAAGCGGTCATGAGGGATATAATTTCAGCTGAAGTAGTATTATATACAGGGGAGTGCACATTTGATTATTCGATATTTATAGGGAGACATAAGGATCATTGAGTCAACATGGTCATAAAGATCATTGGATTGGTGAGAAACACGTTTCGAATCTATCCAGACTCATCTTCAGTCTTACAACTGAAATTGTTCAATAAGAAATTGTTTAAAGGAATACGTAAAAGAACTTTAAAACAATATGGCAGAAAACTACTTACTTCTGGTGGAGATTCATGTCATAATAGTTGAAATAACGGAATCATGTCAGGGATAGA